>OY292508.1:3224019-3336224 GCA_958496325.1 Nomophila noctuella
GAAGGTACTGTTTATTATTAATGATTTATCCCATTGGAGCATTTTAATTGGGATAAAAGTATCCTATCGCCTAAGTCAGCCCATACCCTGAATGTATACCGAAGGAAATGGCTCAACATCCATACAAAGAAAACCCAGTTTCAACAGAATTTTCTTAGGTTCGTTTTGATAAGGTTTACTTATATATCGAATATATGTGATTTTTCCTAACTATTCGGGGAATCTGCTAATCTCAAAAAAAAACTAGTAGGTATGGAAAATTCCAATTTTGTTTTTCATGCCAAACGTTTCTTTTTCATGTTTGGATCAAAATACTCTTTGGGACCCTCTAAGGTTTCAGTACTAGAAATATCAGATCCGAGGATTTTCAGTACAAATGTATGAGAATGATTTTTTGCGATGAGCAGATAAATAATCATACCCTTCCCGCCGTTTTCGACCATGGCGGCCTATCTTACGGTACGCAGGATATATTATAGTGCACAAGTGAGTGCACAAGCACAGGTGCACTCCCTATTCCCTCACTCTCATAGTTCGGTGGGACAGCAATCTGACGCGACTTATTTTTGAAATACCACTATGGATTCTGATGTCTGTAACACAAGTGCTTAAGCTACTTAACACGGAGTCAGATAAATAAATAAAATAAATAATAATTTACTTTGTTATCAGGGAACGCCTCAATGGCCTGGTGGTTTAAGCACCGGGCCAAGGTCCTGGGCACGATTCCTGGGTCGGGCAAAATTTGTGTTAATTTTTCTGAAGACATCCCGGGTTTGTGATCACCAATCCGCATTTGGCAAGCGTTTGATTAAGCCAATACCCATATTTGTAACGAAATCATGATTTGAAATGATGGAGACCTTTGCCCTGCAGTGGGACATTAATAGGCTGATACTTTAATTTACTTTTGTTATCAGGATCTGTTCGTGACACCGGAGGGCCTGTCGTTCTGGGAATTCTTCTCGGATCGCGTGCTACAGTTTAAGAAAGCCACTTCCAAGCTATCGGCAGATGAGTTGTTAGAACTTGTGCATGAGCCTTTAGGTATGTACCATTTATTTATTAAATTCATTTTTTTTATGTTGAACTTGGCTAGCTCTTGACCACAAAGTTGCCTGGTGTTAAACAACTATGCGGTCTACGATGGAGCGTGCTTGCTTAGGAAAAGCTCGTTTATTCTGGCCTTGAAGAGCCCCAAGTTGTATTGTGCAGGAAAGACAGATCTCGGCAGAGAATTCCACTCCCGCGCAGTCCGTATCAAGAAGGATGAAGCAAATCGCTTAGTTCGTACGCGCGGAATCTCCACTGTACACGGATGAAGTCCCTGACCGAGTCTAGTAGTTCGATGATGGAACGGAGCTGGCGGAACCAAATCGTGCAGCTGAAATCATTCTAAATGTAAATTTTTCATGTAATAGTGAGGCAAACGAACAAGAGGGTCACCTGATGGTAAGTGATCACCGCTGCCCATGGACATTAACAACGGTACTAGGGTCGCAGATGCGTTTCCTGCCTTTAAAAAGCTCCCCAACTGAGCTCTGGCAACCTTACTCACCAGCAGAAACATAGCGCAACAATTACGAAGTGCTACTTCACTGCGGTCTTCTGCAAGGTGGAGGTACTTCCCCAGACGAGCGGCTCATTCGAGTGGAAGTTCCACTAAGCTCTTCCTCTCTGAAAACGAACCGGATTTTAAGCTGAAAGAACATTTGTTTGTTTAGAGTTAGAGGAATTCTTTATTTAATTAAGCATTAGAGGTAAAACTGATTCATTAAAAAAATATCGTAATGTACTGTCGGTACCTTTGGTAATCGGTAATCGGTTGGTCTGGCCAATACAGCAAGGTTGTATGCTGTGGAAGTGGGTGCGAGAGGTATACCAGCGAAATCTCTCTACAACCTACTGAAGGACTTAGGATTACCAAGATCTAATATTAGCTCCTTACTGGAAAGAGCAACTAAAGCCGCTTTACTCGGCTCTTACCAAATATGGTTGGGAGGGGAGAGGAATGTCTCTGTTCCACGCGACGGACCCGGCACCCGCTCGGAGAATTTATGGATAGCTTAGAAGATCGTCTCTGTCGAATTTGCTTTTTTAATACGAATTTTGTAATTGTTATTATTATTTTTAAGAGTACATACTGCCTACATTTGAACGCCCGTTACAGAGATAACATAGATTTATGACGAAAATTATAAACGCGAAATACGAAATAAAAGTTTTTTAATCAATATAAAATCATTATTTTTTGCAGAGATGTCAATGCCATCGTCTCACACAATGAAAGCGGCTGTGGAAGCCGCCAACGACAAAGACCATGTTGAAGAGGATGACGACAGTCAGAAGAAAAAGGCGACACCAGGTATAACACCCTTCTAGCCGATTTCTGGCTGTAACTAACTAACTAACTATTATGGCTCAACGACCCAAAGTCTTGGCCTCCGAAACGAGAGACTTCCACCGGGTCTCTCTTGCGCCATCTCCAGTTCTGGCTGTAACGGCTAATAAATACCTACTTACGATAAACTAATTATTTATGTAAGTTATGACTAGCGGCTGCTCGCGACTGCGTCCTAGTCGATTTCGGTTTCCGCACACATAGTGTGATACTATAGCTTGAAGCCTTCCTCGACAAATGGACTATCTAACACAAAAATATTTTTTCAATTCGAATCAGTAGTTCTTGAGTTAAGCGTGTGCAAACAAACTCTTCAGCTTAAATATATTAGTAAAGATAGGATGATGATGATAAAGACCTGCCTGTTGGCCTTATGGCTAAAGACCGAAGCCACAGAACCGAGGAATGCTGGTTTGACTCCTTCTACGGACTTAGTTTGGTTTATCGGTGTATGTCTATCCGTCCCTAGCATCTATATCAAAGCTAAAGCTATGTTTAGTGCTAGATATATTTCGACTTGAACAAAAATACTTTAGGAACAAAAGCTTGCGTAAATAAATCATAAATAAATCTTACTATCTTATTCACAGCAAAACCAAAGAAAAATGCAGCGAGCACACCATCAAAACCTAACCTGAAGAGACAATCTTCTAGAAAACAACAGCAAGGAGAGAAAGAGAAAGAAAAAGAAAAAGAAGATGAAACAGAAACAGAAGAACCGGAGAAAAACACAGAAAATGACGATGCGGCAGAAGAAAACGAGACGCCAGAGCCAGAAGGAGAGACTAGCAAAGACAAGGATATTAAAGAAGACAGTAATAAAGAGAAGAGCAAAGATAACGCTAAAAACAAAGAGAAAATCAAAGACAAAGATGCTAAAAGCAAAGAGGACGAGGAAGAAGTAAAAGAAGCTGAATCTAATGACAAGAATAATGAAGAAATGGAAGTGGATACGAATAATGATAAGGACAAGAGTGAGAGCCAGAGTGAGAATGAGAAGACTAATGATAAGACTAATGATAAGAAAGAAAAGGATGATGAAGTAGAGAAAGAAGCAGAAAAGAAAGAAGAGGAGAAAGATAAGGATATTGTGGAGCCCAGAGCAAAGCGTACGAGAGAGGTGAGTGTAATTTTAAAGACTTATTAATTATCTAGCGGCCGCCCGCGAATTTCTTCGAGCGGATTTTGGTTCATCCCGTGGAAACATTTTATCAGGATAAAAAGTGCTACCTTACATTACGGTCTTCTGTAAGGTGGAACTTCCACTCTTTGATCCAAAAGTTGTCTGGTTTCTCTTGCAAGGGTTACGGAAAACAGATGGTTGTCGCTCCAATGTTATTATGACCAGGCTGATCAAATCAGCATCAAAGTCATCAAGGATGTAACTCAAAAGTCAAAAAGTCTTAGTCAAACGTCAAAAGGTGTAATCATTTATTTTTAAAAATTACACTGAAATTCGTTTGCAAGTCAAATATTCTTTTGCCCTACTAGCACTTCGACATCAAGCATACACTCTAGGATTAAGACAGAAAAAAAGAGTATTAAAACAGTGGGTTCCTAAAAATATATTTCCTTTTCAGAGTAAGAAGACTGAAGCGCCTCCACCACGGTCTCCAGCGAAAAGAAAGTCTAAATTCTAGCCGTTTGAATAACGAGGATATTATTTTTATACTGTCCGGGATGGATGTGGTACTAAATCCTTAGGTATTAGTGTATAAATGTAACTGTATTGTGCGATCAATTTTGGACTGAATATCTTGCGGAGAAAATTGAGTTTTGATGAGGTAACTTGAAAGTATAGTTTATGTTGGTATTATTTACTTATTTTAACTTAGGCTTACATACTTTAGCTACTAGAATATCGACGCTTAAAGACTATGGAGTCTTAATGCGTCGGTGGTCTGGTAGTTGAAGTACGGGGCGTTTTGAGGTCCTGACTTCGAATCCCAGGTCGGGCGAAATTTGTGGCCGGTTTTCCAGACACACCCCGAAATGGTGACCATCAATACGCATTTGACAAGCGTGGTGATTGATACAAACGCCATCTTTGTATTCAAATGATTAATAAATAAATGATGGTGGATGATTTGCCCAAGGCTAATATTTTACTAAAGTTACTATATCAAAATATCATATTCACTCGCAAAAAACACTAAATTCCAGATGTTGTCGACATTATGAAAATATCTACCACGACTATTGTTTACTTTTAAAGTAGATTTTCTTCCGAATACTAAATTTGTTTAAATATGTGCGGGCACATAGAAATAATTTACAAGCACTGTTATTTCTTTAGTTCGTACATCGAGTTTTGATCTTATATCAACAGAAGACGATTTGATATTTCAATCCATTGAAATATAACAATTAATTTATGACTTTTAAGGTTGGGTTTCAACTAAAAGCTTCGTAATAAAATTAGAGAGTTTTTAAACATTTGGTCCTATTTTTGTTAGAAATAGTGTTTTTCTATACAACATTTCGTTTTAGATTTTATATTTTTGTTTATATTTATTTTCGGTTCGACATTTTTTTATTCTTTATTTTTTCAGGATTAAAGTTTGACATTTCATTAAAAAAACACGATTTAATTAATTAACACAAGGACTTTAAGTTAACTCGTAATTTGTTGCCAAAACTTTATTTATGATAAACGTATATTATGTTTGCTCCATTATAAAAGTATTTTCAAAGTTTTGCAACTCATTTTGAGTTGATTTTTGTCCACAGCTGACCTAAAAGCAGGAAATGTTTGAGATCCGTTTCAAAGAGTCTTTAAGCAGATTTATATTAATTAATCAAGCGAATAATACATATTTCGCAATATTCGGATTAAGTATCAGAAATAATGGTTTTTTGAGCCAATCTGTTAAGCAGTTACTAAAGTGCCGATTTAAAATTGGATTATAGTGTAATTTAACTAAACAATTAATTATCCATACTCTGGTTAGCAAACGAGTCTAAATAGTCGAGTTCTGAAAGACATTATTTTTGACTAAGACCTATATAGATAACTTTTATATTATGTTAATCTCCTTAGAGAATTACATGCAATACTGACTATAATATTTTTAGGTAATCGCTTTGAGTTTTCTAGTAATTTTGTTTCAGTTAAAGCTCATCCATACATAATGTTATTACTCTGAGAGTCCCATATTTCTGACAAGTTTTAGATAAATTATCTGACAGTTAAGATAGTCCATACTTACTATAATAAATACTATAATCTATCTGTCACATATACAACCGATTGCGAAAGCAAGCTGGCCCTAAGATATTTATTCTTCCACCACTTAATTTTACTGGTAAGACAATTGTATACACCTTTGATTTTAAGATCGGAAATAATATCAAATAAGGTTTTAGTGAAAATTATTTTTCCCTCACTTTTGTAACGTTTTCATTAAATTGTAGGACTGCATGTACACGTTATATGTTTGTATTTTTTTTTATATACATAAATCTTTGTTTTTCTGAAGAAATTAGGAACACAATTTGAGCAAGTCGGCAGTAAATTAGCAGTAAGTTCTGAAAAGTACATCGTAATAGTGTTAAAATTTATATCATACTAGTGATATTTTAGTTTATAATTCGCATTGTAAATATTTACAATAAACTTTACTCAAAAAATATGTTTGTATTTCATTATTATGATAAACAAAGTTCTTTCATAAAATAAAATAGGAATAACATAAAATCACAAAAAATAAACACAATATTTAATAAACTTTTTATTTTACAAAAACGAAATATCTTAAACCTTTTAAATCTGTCTAAAACAATGTAAAAATTAAAATCTTCGCCTGCGTTTTTTGTTCTCATGTGGGTACATATTTAAAATTTTCTTCCTGCTTTCTTCGGCATCTTGCTTGTCTGGAATTAAAATAAAACGTGATATTAAATATTGTTGACGAGCCGCTTGGTGTAGTGGTCAAGAAGTTGACTATTAGACCAAGAGGTCGCGGGTTCGATCCCCGCACAGGGCAAATATTTGTGTACATGCAGTTTTTCTTTAGGATCTGGGTTCGTTTCTGGGGTTGGGAAAAATTGTGTCGGTTTTTCTGAAGCAAGCGTGGTCATCTTTGTAACGCTAACAATGATTTAAGAAGCCATGAAATATTTTTAGTAAATTCTTTTGTACGTCAAAACATTTTTCGCCCTACAATACAGTGTACCATACAATACTATGGGAGTATAGGGACACTTATTGGAATATTAAAATACAAAATAAAATGTAAATGAATTACTCACATTCATCATCATCTTCCACCTGCTGTAACGCCCGGATATCGAACCCCAGACCGTCGTAATGCATGTCAAGCAGAAATCCCATAGACTTCTCCTCGTACATGTAAGGTACAGATGGTTCATAGCCACCTAAGAAAGAGAAAAAATATTGTATTTTGAAAAGAGTGTCTTTGCTAAAAGTTTATAACAATAACATAACCACAGATAACAAAAAACTGTAGTAGGTTTTTGCCAAAATCTTTGGTTTTTGCAAAATTAATAATTTTCATTGATTTATTTTTATTGTCAAAATTAATTGGATCTATTTCAGCATGGTTTCAATTACTTCTCCGGCAAAAACTAATTAATCGCATTATATGCCAATACTGTTTTTATTCCCAATAAATAAATATAATAAAATTTAATTTTCTTCTAAACAATTTTGTTTCACTTCAAAACTTTTTTCGCCGTTTCATTATTAAGTAGATGGGACAAAAATATCGAAATAAATATAAATAGGTACCTTCAAACAAATTCAAATATTGATCTCCCTCAGGTATATTATGAGCGTGATTATGCTCTACAATAATGTTAGGGCTTTCTATCTTCCTAGAAATTATGTCTTGCCTACTACTCGTACTACCCGAGGCATCTAGAAAAGAAAATACTTATAATTATTTATTTTATTCCTAATTTTAATTATTTTACAGACAGGCCCGTTGGTCTAATGGTAAGACCCTAGCTACAAACCAAGGGTTGTGGGTTCGAATCCCGCTCTAAAGGCAAATATTTGTGTGATAAACATCGGCACTTGTACTCGAATCATGGATGTTTGTAAAAGTGTTTAAGTATGTCTATCCGTTCCCTAGCATCCATAGTACAAGCTTCGAGGTTAGTTTAGGATTAGACAATTGGTGTGTTTGTCCAATAAATGTACCTATCTATTTTCTTCCTTATTTTAATGACCATGAACATCATTAACTCCACAAGGCGCGTTGTCTGCCATTGAAACACCTACTCGAATTGAGCTCTGGCAACCTTACTCTCCAGTTACATAGCACAACAGTTACGAAGTGCTACTTCACTGCGGTCTTCTGTAAGGTGGAGGTACTTTCCCAGACAAGTGGCTCATTCGACTGCAAGTTCCAAGCTCAACCAGTATTAATAGTATTTAAGAAAGGACTTTTATGGGAAGGAAAAACTTACCATCAAATGAGCATGGTTGTTTCGCCTCTTCTTCAGTTATAAATTCAAAATCTGAGGAATTATAACCATTACAAAAATCATCCGTATTATCAGAACTGTTCGAATGTAATGAAATAGTTTCTATCACATCATTATTTGTATCATCGGCAACTATAATTGTTTCTATAGTAATATCTTTTGAATCTTTATCTTTTATAGGAAAATTTTCGTCTCTTTCTTTTGTTTTAAGTTCAGTATTTTCACATTTGTTTATTTGAAACTTTTCGGCATATTCATTGCCATTATTGTTATTGCAATCCCTAGAATCAGTGACTATATTTATTTCGATTTTACTATCGCATAATGTTGTCATAGAACTCAATATGTCTTCATCATCTATATTTCCTAACGCAGTCTTTAACTCTGGATTAATTTCTTCATCAGAACTTATACTTATCACATCAGTTTTAGAATCGCTATTAGATTTATTATCATCATTCTCTGTGCAACCTTTACTTTCAATAGAAGAGCTTGGTGTACATTGTCTCTTCTCAATAACGAACTTTTCAATTTCTTCTATTATAATATCATCAAATTCTTCCAAAGTAAGCCATTCTTCTCGGAAGAGATCTGTTATAGTTACGTTTTCATCAGTATAATCAAATTTGGATTCAGTGGTAGCTGCTAATATGGTTTGACTATTGTGTTTGTCTTTTAAACCCTGTACTGATTGGTCTTTTTCATCAGTTTCTTTTGTATCATTATTTGTTATTTCTTTTTCAACGACAACATCGTCATTTTTATCATTATCTAGTTCTGTATCATCAAATTTTTTGTTGTTATTAATATCTTCTTCGACAACAATATTATATTTTTTGTATAATAATTGTTTATTTGTTTCATTACTTAAAGCTGTTTCAGGATTTATTTCAGGTTGAGTTGTTTGGTCTGAGCCTTTCAATATGTCCCGATGGTTTTTAGTAGTATTTTCATCGGAGCTAGA
Source organism: Nomophila noctuella (assembly GCA_958496325.1). Classification (NCBI taxonomy): domain Eukaryota; kingdom Metazoa; phylum Arthropoda; class Insecta; order Lepidoptera; family Crambidae; genus Nomophila; species Nomophila noctuella. Next base: position 3,232,836 of record OY292508.1, read on the forward strand.
TTTTTCGCATTCCATTGTGCGCTGAAACGATGATTTTAAAGTTATTATGACAAATTCGAAATCTATCTTATTCGAATTTGTATTTAATTTGCTACTTGATTTACCAGTCAAATATAAAGAAAAATACTGTATATTGGTCAATCCCTTAGTCATATGGATATGACTACATACTACTGAGTTACTGACCCATATTACTGGAGTAATAGGTATGAATATTATCTAAATATTACCTTATTTAATTTCATTTACATATTTACAATATTTTCCTACAAAACACGGTAACACATGTACCATGCAATTAATGCCAATCATCTTCATTCATAATTAAATTACTAGTAGGCCTATGTAAGAAGTACGTAAGTACTTACTTAATTAATATAGGTACTCGTACCACTAATACCTTTACTACCTTTATTTCTCTCAGATGAACAAAATAGGCAGGCTCTACAAAAAAAATACATTTGCATAGATACAAGTTTACAAAACTCCCATGCAAATATAAAATTTTGGCCTGGGTACATATTCATCTAAAATAAATAAATAAATAAGTATTTCTATAAAACATCTCCATCTCAAAATGTTACCGTTATTTTATGAAAACTACTTATATAAAATGCTGCTACAATATCGAAAACAAAACTTACCTATCCAATAAAAATATGATACAAAACAAAATGATGTTTTCCTTCTTAACCAATTTACCACGTTAGAATATTAACAATCTCAATATTAAGATACTCACAGCTCACAGTACCTCTACATTAATCAATAGAATCTACAAACAATTAATGTTTTCACAAGAATGCAGACTTTCACGGGGAAACCACAAACTTTTTATTTGTCACTAAAATATTTACCACCCTCACAACAAAATAAAATAAAAGTAACATTCATTTTCGAGCGGGAATACCACAATTTCCTATTGGTCGAAAACCAGGCGGAATATTTTTTTGATATGTTGTTTTTTTAGCCATGGAAGCTCTTATTTAAAGCCTTGCTATCTTTTTTTTGTAAATGATTTTAAATAAATACTTAGTTTACTATTTCTTTAATAAGCATATAAAAATTGTTCCTTTATCTTTAATTATTGAACATATACTCATTGAATATCATTAAATCAAAGTTAAAGAAGTCGATTCCCGCTGTTGCCTTCCGTTTCAAAATGATGAAAGCAGTTTCGATTTAAAAAAAAATGTTTGTTGAACTTGCTATATGAAGTAAATTGCGTCTTTAACAAAGTCCTGTTTCAGAATAATTTATTTATTTAATATAATCATACTTCTTACTATTAAATCTAATTTGAATGACATTATTATAAAATTAAATGTGAAAGTTTGTTTGTTTGGATGTTTGTCCGTCAATCACACTGAAACTACTAAACGGATTCTGATAAGGTATGGGCTGACTTAGGAGATAGGATCTTTTTCCCGATTAAATGCCCCCATGGGATTTAACAGGAACCTTGAAAAAGGATAACCACGGGTAAAAAACTAGATTATCTCACTGACTGAACCTAAATAAAATTAAGCAATTCCTTTCGGTTCAATATAACTGAGAACTTAGAAAGGATTGAATAACGAGTACTCTAAAAACTGAAAAAAAATATGGTTTCGGAGGTAAAATAATTGTGAACACCTTCGCAACTACGCGCTACAGTTTTGAGGCGCTATTTTTAAATAAATAACGATTTAGGATATAAACAAAAAGTATGAATGCAAATAAATGTGGTAGAGGCACACTGATCACTTAGGTTCTTTAAAGATATCGCTTTTATATCATATTTTATGTTTTCCAAAAGAAAGTCCTCTTTATGCCATTCTTTATTTGGTAAAAAGAAAGGTCCGGAAAATAAAACACAAAATGTATAAGAAATTTTATATTGTAATCAAATGCATTATGAAATCCTAGAGTTACAGACTCGGAAATACATTACTTTAAGCCACTATGGCAGTGCACTGGTTTTAAACCTTGGCGTTAACTTTTCAAGTTACAATAATTACATTGAAACTATAAGTTAATAATGAAGTAATTGTTATTTATTATTCAAACCTGCCATAAAACATATGCACCAGAATACAAATTAATAAACATAGATTCTTTCGCCTTACATAAAAATTTACATCCTAAAAATTAAATACAATGGAAACTTATTAGTTTTGTCACTTCTTTCCTGATTTTTTGATGCCTCCTTGAGTCAATGGACCTTTTTGGGTCGCCTTTGCCTTAGCTTCCTGGAAAAGTAAGATAATATTGTTAATTTTCAAGTAATAATATTATTTCACTAGCGGCTGCCCGCGACTCCGTCCGTGTGGATATTGGTGTTCACACACCAATACGTGTTGCTTAACAGCTTGGTAGCCTAGTGGCAAGAGGGCTTTACAGTCGGCAGTTCAAATCCGATCAGGCATTACTCGCACCTCTGGATTATAGAAAAATGTATGTGGGTAATTTCATACCAGCCGTATGGTGAAGGAAAACAGAAAAATAACTTTTCAATTTGAATCAAGTTCCTGAGATAAGCGTGTTGAGAGACAAACTTCTTAGCTATCCATGAATTCTCCGTGCGGGTGCCGGGTCCATCGCGTGGAACAGAGAGGAATGTCAGTCGGCACCTGCGACTTTGGACCCACCGTGTAGGTTTAAGGGGACCCTTTATAGTATACTAACAATCACCTTCACCAATGACATTCCTCTCCCTTCCCAACCATATTTGGTACGAGCCGAGTAAAGCGGCTTTAGTTGCTCTTTCCAGTAAGGAGCTTAACAAACTCTTCAGCTTTTCCGACACAAATAGCATCTGCGCTGTGTTTTCCGATATCGGTTCCCAGTGAACGTAATATCTTCAAAAGTACAGGTTTTCACGTTCAGTTCAGGTAAAACAAATAATTATAATAATATTTCACAACATCGCATACATTGATCTGACTCTGTTTTAGGTAGCTTAAGCACTTGTGTTACGGACATCAGAATCAACAGTGGTACTACTAATATGTATTCTAAAATAGATACATATAACACCCAGACCAGGTGAAACAGACATGTTCATGCACAGAAATGTTTGTCCTGTGCGGGAATCGAATCTGCATCCTCTTTAAAACAAGCAACATCTTGACCATTACACCAAACGGGTCGTCCAAAAAGTCTAATAAATATATTATTTACCTGAAGTGCCTTCTGTTGTTCTTTAAGCTTCTGTTTGTGAGCCAGGTCGTCTTCGTCCAGTTCCTTTGCGTCCTTCTTTGGTGCCTTCAGAGGCTTCTTCTTACCACCTTCTCGGCCAGACATTCTAGAAAATTAAATTAAGATGTGATGGCTTTGAAACACAAAGAAGGCGCCGCTACACTGGTGGGGCAGATTCCACTGCTTCAAAATTTGCAGTGGAATATGCCCCACTGAACTTATTTAGTGCACTAGGGTTAGCACTTAAGAGTGTAAGTGGATTTCCTAGATTGTTCACTCAAAAACTTTATGTTGTTCTTATATTCAATTATAGTAGGATCTAATTTATCAACTCCATGTACCTAGTTGGAGAAAATTCAATTCTTTAGAAACTTAAATGGTTAGAGACTTACAAACTGACAAAATCATGAATGTATTGAGTTTTAGTACGAGTATAATCAATAAGTAAACTCAAGATCAAGGATACAAGTCTTACTAACTAAAATGACCTTTCATTCTGAAATAATATTAAAATAACCTTATAATGGAGTACTTAGAAATTAGAAGAATTTATTTAGAAAATTATCCAACGAAATCTTTATAACCAATATTAAGGGTTTCTCCGAAAATTATACGAAATAATAACATTTGTGTGAAGTATTCTCGCAACACAAAAACATCAAATTTATCATTATTTCGACTTAATCTTGCACTCAGCATAAACGGAATATATAGCTTAATATATGCCGCTCTGAAATAGTGCATAATTTTAATTGGAACGATAGAATTAACAGAGTTTAAGTTAATTGAAGAATATGCGACCAACACTAGGATAACCTATATTCATCACAGAAATACTCATAAATCAACATGGTTTACAATTGATTGGTATGAAAATGGAAGATAAATTAAGATTTGTTGGAAATAAACACTTACTTTTATTACTACGATGATAGAAAATAGATTATTTAAAGAAAAAGCACACCTTCGCGATGATGCTACTTTTTTTGGCAAAATTACGACTTTTTGCTGTCAAATTTAATTTGGCCCAATGAAAACACAGAGTACGAGTAGTCAATTAGATTAGGCCAATCAAATCAAATATAAACCTTTTTGGTGAAATGCTATTGGTCTATTGACTGTCACGTAAGCAAATAACATGACGTTACCGTAATGTTTTTCAAGATTGTTTTCAGCTTAAGATATTAACTGTTATTATCACGTTTACAACGAAAACCAAACAAAACGGGGGCGTTTGGGCGAAAAAAGCGTTTGCAAGCGTTTGTAAACAAAATGGCGATTGTTAGCGCTAACTGTACTGTTTTCGGCCAGGACGTGTTTGCTAACTGTCAGTTTACTGTGTTGACGCTAAACAATCGCCATTTTGTGCTAACAATCGCCATTTTGTTTACAAACGCTTGCAAACGCTTTTTTCGCCCAAACGCCCCCAACAATTTGGCCCAATGAAAACACAGAGTACGAGTAGTCAATTAGATTAGGCCAATCAAATCAAATATAAACCTTTTTGGTGAAATGCTATTGGTCTATTGACTGTCACGTAAGCAAATAACATGACGTTACCGTAATGTTTTTCAAGATTGTTTTCAGCTTAAGATATTAACTGTTATTATCACGTTTACAACAAAAACCAAACAAAACAAAACATTTGACTTGGATTTTGAAAAATTTTAGTTACCATATGATAATTAAGTCTTTGATCTCAAACGAATACCTAAGTTTATTTTAATGGGTCACGTTACATTTTCGTAATGGTTGCTATTTTCCATCCGAGCACAAGCGGAAGTGCTAAATATGATTTCCGCCAGCTAATGTCTTACAGTTAAGTATTCTATAAAAATAGTTTTAGCTAAACTATTCCCGACCATATTTCACAGTTTCGCAAAGAAAATTTATATAACCTTGCTGTCCGTGAATCTCGGAGTCCCTCGGTGCCACCGCCCAAGTAGCACACAGGCTGAATTTTCAGAAATAAGTAAGCTTTTAACCAGAATAACACTCCACTAGAGATATATAAAGGTTCTGGGTGAAGCTGAAGACTGTGCAAGAGTGATTTTTTCTTGTTTTGTACAGCCTTGCTGATTAAGAGCTGCAATAAAGAGCAACAATATACGCTTAGCATTATAACAGTTAATTAAAAAGTTACTGTCCAGCCACTGGTTGCAACTTATTCTCATAGCTTGTAAAAAAACCTTAAGCTTGTATATGTTTGGTTAATTAGGTAACTTATAAGCTCTTGTGCAGACGTTGGCTGAACAACAGTTTGCACCAAAACTAAAGGTTGTTTAAAAGAGTAGGTTTATTCTCTTTAAATGCTATTCAAGTAAGCTTGATAATGGCCGTTTTGGGAACTCTTACTTAACACGCTTATGTTTGCAAAGGAGAATAAAAAAATGCTTTTATATCTACGTAACTATTTCATACTTTGTACAGACATAAGAAAGCTATGAGCTGATCAACGGTTGCCATAGATACCCGTGGGCAGTCTTTAGAATTATAACAGCTGAAACAAAGAGCCAGAGCTGTTTTACAAACGGCAGCCATTGTGTGCGATCTTGATAGTAATCGGAATGCAATGAATGAATGGAAGGAGTATGCTAGATTTATGCTAGATTATTAAATCTAGCATAAATCTAGCATAGTCCTTTGATAGACTCCTAGATTCCACTCCTAGATTTTATAATAGTTATCTAGAACTATTTTTATAGAATAACAGTAAGACATTAGCTGGCGGCATACCGGGGTATTGGTACCCACAAAAAATAGCAAGCATTTTGGATTCGGAAATGCCTGCGTTCATTGCAACAATTTAAATATCATGGAATAAACATATAAGTAATTTTATAAAACAAGTGTTGAGAATAATTAAAAATGTGATCAACATACATTTTTTTGGACATTCACTCCCCGTCAAATGTGACGGAGCTTTATGTGATTGGGGGCGTTTGGCAGAAAAAAGCGTTTGCGAGCGTTTGTAAACAAAATGGCGATTGTAAGCGCAAACTGTACAGTTTTCGGCCAGGACGTGTTTGCTAACTGTCAGTTTACTGTGTTACCGCTTAACAATCGCCATTTTGCGCTAACAATCGCCATTTTGTTTACAAACGCTTGCAAACGCTTTTTTCTGCCAAACGCCCCCATTCCCGTTAATGGGAGTTGAATTGGAGGCTGAGATCGGAGGAAAGGTCATGTCACGTTTCCGGTACTTCCAATATCTTTGCGTTCCGTCAGCGTCAACAAAGAAAAAGAAGGCACCCATTATTGCTTTAAAAAATACCTAGCAGCATTACAGTATGGTTAAAAACGTAATTAGCATTTAAATATTGTTATCGTCATTTCTACCAATTAATTGTTTTTTCATTCTTGTGGTCCTTTCTTTATCACCATGGAGGTAATTATTATTTAAATGGTTTTCATTATTTTAATAAAAATAAGGTGCAGTTCTCAACAAGACATTTAAAAAAGTCGACAATTTATTATCTTAATACCTAGGTAGTTTTTATGACTTTCGTGGTAGTACTTCATCCAGGGAGACCATCCTTTATCCTTTATATCTGAATGATTACTTCAAGACTTTTTTACTAGACCTTTTTGTTAACAAAAATGCACTCACCCGCAAGAATCTACATAGTTATTGTTATTTCTGAAATCGTTAGTGAAAATATTCCCCTTAAGAGTTACATCACAAACAATTAATACCGAGCAAGTATAAAAGCTCGTACCGAATTAGCTTGAATACCTGTATTTCAAAGATATAACTAATATCCTTTTTATTTATAATGAACAAAATTGAATTTTTGTTGTTTGTTCTCGTCGCTGCTTTCTATGGAGTTGAAGCTAAGAGTAAGTTTATTAAAATTTCCTTTGTTTTATGTGTCTTATACTTGTATAAGGGATGAGCTTAGTGGAACTTCCACTCGAATGAGACGCTCCTCTTGGGAAGTACCTCCACCTTACAGAATACCTACTCCCACAAAAATCTAAGTATTGTATTATTATTACCTATTTACCACCTACTTAATTGTTTTATTTCAGACGCGGCCTGTTCACTGCCTCGTGATGTTGGTCCTTGTAAGGCCCATATCCCTATGTGAGTTCACATCAATTTATTTATTAAATACTTTATTCATCATCATCCTAGCGCCTCTCCCGGTTGCATCCTCGGCCATTGCCTGGAACCCAGGGTACGCTGCGACTATGATCCTGAAGTGACATGCCTGGTTATTACAACGGAGCGACTCTCGTCTGACCTCCGTAACCACAAGGGAAACCAGACCAGTTGGATAATAGTCGGGACCAACTGCTAATCGTGCCTTCCGAAGCAAGGAATCATCATTCTTATGGGACAATCGGGTTATTCAAACCTGCAATGTCCTAACCACAAAGTGAAAATGTTTCCCGCGGGATTCGAACCCACGTCTTCAGAGTTCGTAGTTTTTGTGAAAAGCGCTCTAACTACACCACGGAGGCAGTTAATTTATTTATTCTTTATTGCACGACATAAAATTTGTACAAAAGGTGGACTTAATACCTCATGGCATTCTCTACCAGCTAAACTTGGGCAAAACAGAAAGTGAATAGTAGGTAGGCAGTGCTATTAAAATATAATAATTTTACTCTTTATTAACTAGTAAAAATATAACATACTACATAATAATTTATAAAAAATACATAATTACTTACGATACATCCTACTACTATTATAAAGGCGAACGTTTGTAGGTAAGTATGGATGTATGGATGTTTGTTACTCTTTCACGTAAAAACTACTGAATGGTCCCGCTAAGCCAATGTATTTTAAACTTGATTGATTCAACAATTTATAATAATAATATAAAGGGAGGGATGGATGGAGGCAGAACATTGGCAAAATCGATAGGAGTCACAATCCTCAGCATTGGGATACCGATTAAGAAGAAGATTCAATAATGGGTGGTATTTGATAAATTGTGTACATATGTATTACTAGCGGCCGCCCGCGACTCCGTCCGCGTGGATTTCGATTTCCAATATCCTATGTGTTATTCTGATGTATAAGCTATATTATGGTAAAGTTTCATTCAAATCCATTCAGTAGTTTTTACGTGAAAGAGTAACAAACATCCATACTTACAAACTTTCGCATTTATAATAGTAGTAGGATCATTAAGAAGCTCGATAGAGCAGTGGTTAGCGCACTTGGCCTGCGGTTGCTGAAATTAAGCAACGTTCGCAGATGCCTGTCATCGGATGGGTGACCAACAAATTTCATCTCGAGCTCCGCTGTGCTTCGGAAGGCACGTTAAGCCGTTGGTCCTGCTCCTGATCTCTCTACGGTTGTGTCAGATTGCTGTTCCACCGAACTATGAGAGTAAGGGAATAAGGGAGTGCATCTGTGCTTCCGTAGTTTCCGTAATTTTGCACTATTATAAAATAAATAAAAATAAAAATCATTTATTTCGAGCAACTGAGCCCATATTATACGACATATTGATACAAAATTGATACAAAATAAAAATAATAAAATTTCAATACTTGCTGTTAGTCAGCACATGCACCATACCACAATAGCGCATGTACTGACAGTCAAACCTATTCGCAAACACGCTCAAGATTATGTATCCTGAGTAAATAGCTGATCATCAGATTGGCCGCCATGGCCGAAAATCGGCTGGAGGGTATCATTATTGTTATTGCTTTAAGGCAAACTTTACAAGGAGTATATATGTCTTTTTTTTGTTACTTAGTGTATGTTGTTTGTCCTTTTAAGGTTTACCTACGATAAAGCTCAAAATAGGTGTGTGCAGTTAAACTACGGAGGCTGTCAAGGAAACGCAAACAGATTCAGGACACGTCAGCAATGCCAGAAGGCCTGTAGAAATTGAACAGAGATGACAGTTGTATGAAAGAAAATGCAGCTTTGGTTATAAATAAAAGATTGGAATTTTTGTAGTTGTTTTAATGATACAAGTAATAATTTTGAATGGCTACGCCAAAAGTAAAAATACCGGCTATGCCAAGCGCGAGTCGTAGGTAGGTACTCGCGCATTGAGGGTTCCGTAGAAATTCAGTTTTTGGCGAATTAAAAAAATATTTACTAGATTTCGTTCAAACCAATTTTCGTTGGTAGTTTTTATAGTAATGTACATTATATATTCATTTTAGTGTTGTCGTCCTCTTATTTTAGAAGTTATTGGGGGGGGGGGGACACTTTTTTCCACTTTGGAAGGGTCTGTCACGCAAAGTACTGACTTTAGAAAAAACATATATTAGAATTCTCGATATAATTTTTGAAGACCTATCCATAGATACCCCACGCGTATATGTTCAATGAAAAAGAAATATTTTCAGTTTCAGTTATAACTATGGGGACTTTTTTTATTTATTTTCGTTTTGTGAAAACCACTTTGACTTTGTCTTTGACCTACACAACTTTATAACATATTCTTATCTTCATATCAAGATTAAAAAAAATATATATAGCAATATTTTTTTTTCATGCTGATTGATCATATTAACTCTTGGAGGGATAAAAACATTTAAGGTTTGAGCCATGTTTGAGCACTAGAAATGTCAGAAATCCCAAAAAAACTTTTGCCATACATTTTGTACTGAAAACCGAATCTTACGGTAATCATTATGTCTTCTTATGGTTTGTTTTTTTTTTTCTAATTAAATACTGTTAGCATTACAAAAATAAATCACCAACCAAAAATTTACTTTTTTAATTCCTTAGATATACTTATACTTTTTATAAACATCCATGACTCGAGTACAAATGTCGATATTCATCACACAAACATTGGCGCCCATTGGGATTCAAACCCGCGACCATAGGTTTTGTAGCCAGGGTCTCTGACCACTAGACCAAAGGGACTGTCAAATTTTATACCAGTATCAATATACATATTTTTTGTTTTCATTATATCTAGTTTGCCCAACTGTTAGTGAGTGAACAACTATACACCGCTGTTTTTATTAAACCAGTCATATTTTATTTATTCATGAACTGTAAAAGACAAAAGTGTATCGTGTACTCAACTGTTTAAGAATGAATTCGGTGACAGCAATATGTCTTGTCCGTCGAGAGATCATGCATTGGCCCAACAACTAAACGTGAATTTAGAAGCACCTACCGGAAAGATTTTTTCTCACAGAAAAACTCTTGTAGACGGTCCGTCTTGAGAAACCCTATCTTTTTTAATGATTTTTAGTAGCGTAATATAAATAAAAAAAAGAATATAACTTTAAACTTTCGCGTTGCATTATAATTCCGCCGCCCAGTCCGCTTGTGACCACGGCTGCAGCATCGCAGCCGAAACGTCAAGCAGTAAGTACTTAGGTACTTATAAAAATAATATCGCGTAGTCCCGTTGTAATGTTAAATAAAAAAGAGAATAAACTAAATTTAAAACATCCTTTTATTTTCAATGAGTAGTGCAAACCGATTGTTTCAGTGGTAATTTCCTTGAACCGATAAAATCCCGATTAGCAATCGGTACGGAATCGGTACATCGGTCGATCACTGATCCAAACATTTATTCTTGCAGTCTTCGTAGGTCATAAATCTGTTTTCATTACCACCACATCCTCCGTAGACAAACATTTCACAACCCTTGCCTTCAGTGTACGCGTATCTAAAAAGGAATTAATATCATGATTATTATCCATACTAATATATCTACATCTACACTTCTATCTATACTAATCTATACTTCTATACTAATATATAAAGCTGAAGAGTTTGTATGTTTGTTTTTTTGAACGCGATAGTCTCAGGAACTACTTAATTATTTTGGTGTTGGATAGTTAATTTGACGAGGAAGGCTTTAGGCTATTGGAAATCGAAATCGACGCGGCGGAGTCACGGGCGGCCGCTAGTTATACTTAAATCTATACTTAATATTTATAAAGCTAAAGAGTTTGTTTGTATGTTTGTTTGTTTGTGTTTTCGTTTGAACGCGTTAATCTCAGGAACTACTGGACCGATTTGAAATATTCTTTTTGTGTTTTATGAAACAGGATGGACTTGGATGTTGGATGATGGACAGGATGGACTATGGTCCATCTGACAAGGAAGGCTTTAGGCTATTGGAAACTGAAATCCACGCAACATTAGCCCATATCGTCCCACTGCAAGGCAAAGGCCTCCCCCTCTGTTTTCCACTTTACACGGGCCAAGGCAAACTCTGGCCAGTCTTTTCCAGATGTCCTGATGATTCTAATATGTACTTGACAATATTTTTTCATTATTATTTACAATGGGTGCTAGGGAACGGATAGACATACATACATATATACTTTTTATTTATTTAAATACTTAAACTTATATAGATACATCATTTAACACCGAGACCAGGACAAACATACATGTTCATTCACACAAATGATGCGGGGATCGAACCTGCAACCTCTTGGTCTAATAATTAACTTCTTGACCACAAACTACAAGGGGGTCGCCATTATATGTTTAATCTATCACCCTTGCCAAATGCTATTTTGGGATCACAATCCCGAGCTGAGTTAAGAAATTTTCTTAACCCGGGAATGGAACCCTTGAACGAACGTGAAGATTTACATTCTTACCTTTCCATATAGGCAAGGCAACGTCCCGCTTGAATTGGTTGAAGGCACGCAGGATCTAAAATTAAGGAGAATAGAAAAGAAAAATTAAATAAAACCTAAAATACATCTATACAAATATTATAAAGAGGAAAGGTTTGATTTTTTGTTTGTTTGTATGAATTGAATAGGCTCCGAAACTACTTGGCAGATTTGAAAAATTCTTTCACTGTTGGAAAGCTACATTCACCCAGAGTAACATAGGCTATATTTTATCCCGGTACGGGAAGTAGTTCCCCCGGGACGCGGGTGAAACCGCGTGACGGGCCGCTATCAAAAAATAAAATAAAACAAAAGGGCCTCCAGCATTTGAAATCATGTTTTCGTTACAAATACCTATGCGGGTTGGTGATCAGGAACCGGCCTGTGTTCGGAAAAATCAACACGATTTTTACCCGACCACGGCCCGGTACTAAAACCACTAGACCTTCTTCCTAGCGTTTATCCCGTTTCTTTGCGGGGCCCGCTTTGACCATGATAGATTGGATTTGGCGAGTCTGGTTATTACAGTGAAGTGACTGCCATTAGACCTTCGTAACCCATTTTTTTTATGGCAGAGGCGGCAAACGAGCTATCGGGTCGCGTGATGGTAAGCAATCACCGGCGCCCATGGACATCCGCGACACCAGAGGTATCGTTGATGTGTTGCCGGCCTTTCAAAAGAGAGTACGCTCGTTTCTTGAAGGTCCTCATGTCGTAGCAGTCAGGAAATACTGTAGCAGTGAGATTGTTCCACAAAACTGTCGTTCGAGGCAAAAAGTTTCGGGAAAACGCACAGTGGAGGTCCGCCATCCATCAAGATGGTGAGGAATTTAAGTCGATTGCGTGTAGTTCGATGTAAGAACTCAGCTGCTGGCAGTAACTCAAACTTGGATCATGGTTACATATTCATATCTAACTGAACTAAAGTCAGATACCATCTGAATGTGCAGGTTCAACGCCGAGCTAATGGCACCAGTCCACACATACATTTCGAAAAATCTAGGGGTTTGGGCTCGGATTTGAACCACGGACTTCACGTATGTGAGGCGCCGTCCGTACCACTAGGCCAAAACCACTAGACCATCGGGACAATATAAGAAATAAAAATATGTAATGAACATCAAACTCACCCGCAGCCTTAATTCCTTGAAAAACAGCGACCAAAGTCAACAATAAAAATGCAGTTTTGATCATTTTGAATAAAATTTCGATTTAATGTTTTGTAAGTAGGTACTTAAATATTCTGTGCAGTGTTTTAATTGTTTTCTGAAATCGAAGTAACGTTTATTTATATTGACTTTGTGCCTACAATGTTATTTATTTTTGATGTTATTGTTAAGGGTTATATTTGAACCGACTGGTTATATTTTAACTGCCTCCGTGGCGCAGTGGCTAGTGTGTCGCACTTTAATGCGGCGGCCGCGCCGGAGGTCCTGGGTTCGAATCCCGGGTCAGACCGATGAAATTGTGTCTATGTTTTCATGATGTGATAACACAGATACAGTCCGGAGTTTAGAAGTTGGCGGTGTAATTACACCCCCGTGCCTCGGAAAGCACGTTAAGCCGTTGGTCCTGCGCCTGATCTCTCTACGGTCGTGTCAGACTGCTGTCCCACCGAATTATGGGAGTGAGGGAATAGGGAGTGCACCTGTGCTTGCGCACGCGCTTGTACACTATATATCCCGCGTAAGTGGCTAATCGTAACATTGGCCGCCGTGGCCGAATTCGGCCAGGAGGGTATTATTATTATTATTATTTGAACCGACAACGGTTGAATGCCGCTTTTCAGCAGGAGTCCTATTAAGCGCAGTGTAGGAAGGAAAGAAAGAAAAATCCCAGGGAGTGATGGGTGATGCCCATATACATACATGATGAACAGATGTGTTCGCGGGTTCGAATCCCGCTAGGGCTAAATGTTTGTGTGATGAACATCGGCATTTGTACTCGAGTCATGGATGTTTATAAAATATGTATTTAAGTATGTCTATCCGTTCCCTAGCATCCATAGTACAAGCTTCGAGCTTAGTTTGGGGCTAGGCAATTGGTGTGTTAGTCCAATGAATTTATTTATTTTATTTATTTATTTATAGTACAAGCTTGGCTAGTTTGGAGCTAGGTTTGGATAGGTAAGCCAGTTCTTGAGTACAACATACATACATAACTTACGCACCAGGTTGACAACTGCCACTTAATTCAAATATGTTTAATAAAGCTAAATAATTAACAACATACTCGTAGTCGTTTGATAAAAGAAGGCAAACAAGAATTAAAAAACAATCCACTAATAACTGCATTCAATTTATTTAAATTATTGTTATTTAGCGTACAATGTTGTTTTCTGCCATAAAATCACTTGGAATTGAAATTAGTTTTAAAACCCCGACGCAAAAGAGACGAATCGATTAGTTCAATTCAAATTCAAAGTCTAATAGTTTTTTTTGCTATTAAATGTTAGGCTTAGGTTAGGTTAGCCATAACATAATTATGCCGAGCGGGGGCCTTTTTCGTGCAGAACAACATAATGTTACTTTTTACGTTTGGAATTCGTGTAGGTAACTTCTGTGCCAAATAAAATTCTTTCTTTCTTTCCTTATTTCTTTCTTTCTTTCTTTCTTTCTTTCTTTCTTTCTTTCTTTCTTTCTTTCTTTCTTTCTTTCTTTCTTTCTTTCTTTCTTTCTTTCTTTCTTTCTTTCTTTCTTTCTTTCTTTCTTTCTTTCTTTATTCCATCCTTCCTTTCTTTCTTTCTTTCTTTAGGTAACGTTTTCATGCTAATCGATTCTATTACTTGTATGGTTCAAAGGCTTTGAGGGTCCAGTTAATGTTTGACTTTGTACAGCCGATTATCGCACATAGTCGCTTTTTACTACAGGCATAGGTATAAAAATACAAAGAGCCTTTTTTAATAATGTAGGTACTACCTATAATATAGTTATAAATAATGGTTATAACTAACCGTTCCATTATCATTAAATTGCTTCTTTTATTGTTCTTCATTCGAATATATTAATGCACTTTACAATTACAATTCTTATCAATAATAAATACATTCAATTTAAAATAAACTCAATAGTTTTTGGGCAACAACAAAGATTAAATACTTTAAATTAAATTGCTTATTCTAATTACTTAATCTTAAATATCTCCTAACAACAGTTATCATTTTAAATACTTCTTCTTCTGCTTCCTAGCGTTTATCCCGTTTCTATGCGGGGTCTGCTTTGACCATGATCCAGGATTTGGCAAGTCTGGTCATTTTACATACGTAGGTAACAATATGTAGATCGAACATGGCGAACCAATTTGAGTGGTATTTAAATGTAACACCGATTTCTTGCATGTGTACATAAAAAAAGCTTTGTATCAAGATGGGTTTTGCTTAAATCACCACACTTGTCATAATTTCGGTGATCACAAACTTTAAACTACATATTTTTAACTGGGCATATTATATTTAAAAGAAGATAAGTTTGTATTTCGTTTTCTTTTTAATTTAACGGATTTGAGGCAGCGACAATAATAAAAAAAGTGAATTCAAATAAATATACAGACAAATGGCAGGAATATTGCATTTTAGACCTTTATCCAATAAGTATAAAGTTGAAATTTGGCAATCTCTGACTGCGTTAGTAATAATTTTATCTGCAAACATTTACTAAGGAAAGTACATATTGTTTCCATGTTTTATTTGAAGAATAAATACATCCTTCTTCTTGAAGAATCAGGTGAAGGGAATTCCATATTTATTTTTAAAGCATTGCGTCTTGCTCCGTGTCCATTGTTCGAATCCCGGTTCGGTCAAAGCTGTGTCTTTTAAACACAGCTTGTATTTGTTATTTTTAATCCGTACTCAGCTTGCATTTGTTATTTTCAATCCTCACTTGACAAGCGTGTTTGAATCGCCAACATCATCTTCCTAGCTTTTATTCCGTTTCTGTGCGGGGTCCGCTTTGACCATGATCCAGGATTTGGCGAGCCCGGTTATTACATTGAAGCGACTGCCATCAGACCTTCGTAACCCTTAAAGGGGAACCAGACAGATTGGATCATGGTTACACTTTCTTCGGATCTAACTGAACTAAAGTTCAGATAGTTTCTGTAACTGAATGTGCAGGTTCCCTCACTGTAATTGCCCTTACCACCGAGCTAATGGCACAAAGACACACATAGATTTTCGAGAAATCCAGAGGTGTGGGCCCGGATTCGAACCACGGACCTCGCGTATGTGAGGCACGGTCCTTACCACTAGGCCTGCATTTAATCGTCATTGATGATAAAGACGTCAATATCCATTTACAAAATGGCGGT
This sequence comes from Nomophila noctuella, assembly GCA_958496325.1. Classification (NCBI taxonomy): domain Eukaryota; kingdom Metazoa; phylum Arthropoda; class Insecta; order Lepidoptera; family Crambidae; genus Nomophila; species Nomophila noctuella. The sequence continues at coordinate 3,248,901 of OY292508.1, forward strand.
GTATTTTATTACCCCACTAATTCGGGAAATTCGGCTCTGTGTCATCGGCGACAGTAGGAATTTAGTACCAATTTTGTACTGTCGCCGTTGACACAGCCTTGAGATTATGACATTTGGGCTTATAATATTAGTGAATTGTATCTATTATCTGAGGTGCAATCCACTAAGCGCTAATGTCATTATCTCAACGCTGTGTCATCGGCGACAGGCATAATTTTGCACTAATATTGTACTGTGGTATAGAGTTATAAGTAACAGGCCCAGAATTAGGGGTCCTGGGTTCGATTCAAGGAATGACTAAAAGTTTCACATAGTGCAGGTCTTTCCGATCATAGTTCCGTTCTGCGATCCCAACGCTGTGTCATCGGCGACAGTACAAAATTAGTACAAAATTACGCCTGTCGCCGATGACACAGCGTTGAGATTATGACATTTGCGCTTAGTGAATTGCGTCTCTGATCTTTTGACGGTCGTGTCAGATTTTTGTATAGGCACCGTGCAGGAACTATAGAGGGCGCTAAAATCCCGATTTTTTTTCTGTGGTTTGACAGTATGACATTTACCTTGGTCAGTTCGGATTCGAGTCACTAGATGGCAGAGTCATCGCTACGCACGGTGCCTATAAGCGGTAGGTAGAGGTGAGGGAATAGGGAGTGCACCTGAGCTTGCGGAATCGCTTATGCACAGTAATTAATGTATATTTTGCATAGTTTCGTAATAAAAAAAATCGGTCAGTAGAACATTGTTTATTAAGTAGGTATTGATCTAAGCTGTTAACTTATGGACTTTCCGGGTCATAAAAGCTTGCATAATGGCAATGATATTTTGTTCGTTTTGGAGTAAACAAATTATATGATTCTGTTCATGACTACAACATTGTTATATACGGAAACATTGCATTAACTTCTGCGATACAAACAATTTTTGCTTTCGAATTTGTTTAACATAAAAATATGAGTAGGGGATTATGGAAATAAAGTTTATTTTATTTCAGTATTCTTAAAATAAATAAAATAACAAATAAATTCATTGGACTAACACACCAATTGCCTAGCCCCAAACTAAGCTCGAAGCTTGTACTATGGATGCTAGGGAACGGATAGACATACTCAAATACATTTATAAACATCCATGACTCGAGTAAAAATGACGAACCCGCGACCTTTGGTTTTGTAGCCAGGGTTCTAGCCACTCGACCAACAGGCCTGTCATATATTATATATATATTATAATTATATATTATAAGTATAGATTGCTACATTTGTAACAACACGTCAAAGAAGACATCAAAGACATACTTCAGTGTGGTCAACTAAATTTGCATGCAGTGTTTCCTTTCCGGCCAATCTAGCTGGCCTTTATCTGAACTTGTGCATCTGCTGAACCGGTCCTATCGATACTGGCGGGCTAGTCCGGGCGGTCGACGAAAAAAGTAATGTTTTACGAAAAGAGCTGTTTTAGAATCAACTTAGTTGTTCCAATTGTAATGTAATGTAATGAATTAATGTTGGTATGCTGGTAAAAGTAACAGGTCCTGGGTTTGATTCAAGGAATGACTAAAAGTTTCGCATAATGCAGGTCTTTCCGATCAACTCCGTTTTGTGATAACCAATCTACATTTGTGAAGTGCGGTGATTAAACCGAAGGCGATAATAATACTAGTGTTATAAATGTGAAAGTTTGTTTGTATAGATGTTTGTCCGTCAATCACGCTGCAACTACTGAACGGATTTTGATAAAATGTTGTGTATATGCAGGTTATGGACCGGGTACTTTTTGTCCCGATTAAATGCTTCCACAGGATAATCTTGATAACGCAGGCCATGCCGCGGGTAAAAACTAGTGTTATAATAAACTAGCGGTCGCCCGCGACTCCGTCCGCGCGGTTTTAGATTTCCAATAGCCTAAAGCCTTCCTCGTCAAATGGACTATCCAACACAAAAATAATTTTTCAAATCGGTCCATTAGTTCCTGAGATGAGCGCGTTCAATCAAACAAACAAACAAACATACAAACAAACTCTTCAGCTTTATATATTAGTATAGATATAGATGTAACGGTTAAATAAAAAAACATTTCTATTGGAATAATTGATTTATTTTGGAGATACCAAGTCAATATAAGAACTTATTTTTCATATATTTCCTCAACGACTCACTATCTATTTAAAATGCCCGCATGTGACGAAATAACTTGAAATTCATTTATTTAATTTATTTTTTTATGTGGGCTGACGTGCTTATCTGAGCAGGAAAATATATATAGGTTTAGCATGACACTTATCTTTCTAGACTAAACCAAAACATGTTCACTTAATTTCAACCTGAACTATGTAGTCAAATTGAATGGAAGTTGCAAGGGCACCAAACACCGCTGCCCACTTTTAGAGGTAGTTGATAAGCCGGCCGAGCATGTGCTGAGGTGATGTAGTGTGCCAAGGCAAAGTTGCTGCCAACCACAGCATTCAAACGGTGGTTCCAGGGGAGGATGAATAGATGAACAGGTCCGTCCCCTCTCCCCCACCGTTCCCCCTCCTTCAAAATCCCGGGGATCGGATAGAGGGGCATCTGTATCCCACTGAGGGTTCGAGCAGCGTAGTGAAGGGAAATGTGAGGAAAACGGGAGAATTTTCTCCATTTTTTAAGCTTCAGTCGCGTGTGCAGCCTTAATGGTTAAAGTCACATAGAAATCATGTATCACGGAAATATTCTACATAAAATTGCCTAAAAAATATCCCTTGACAGCATATGTCTATCTTTTATGGTTGACTCACAATAACACGTGTAACTCATGATTCAAATTGGTTTGCGCGCCAACGCGTTAAACTCAGGCACTACTGGTTCGAATTGACAAAATATGGATTGTCCACTTACTTTTTGTCGAGGTAGGCATTAAGCTATCAATAGTAACACTGTGTACGGAAACCGTAACCCACGCGGACGGAGTCGCTGGCGGCCGCTAGTCTATACTTATAATAAATCTGTAGAGAGGTCAATTCTGTACATTAAATATATTTTCAAAATAACTATCAGGGGGTGATTAGTGATCGATACTGATGCCAAAAATGCAATCAGCAAAATTTTTGTCTGTCTGTCTGTCTGTCTGTCTGTCTGTCTGTCTGTCTGTCTGTCTGTCTGTATGTTCCTTATAGAAACAAAAACTACTGGACGGATTTTGACGAAACTTGGTACAATTATTCTTCATACTCCTGGGCGTATTATAGGATACTTTTCATCACGCTACAATTTACAGGAACAGCGTAGTGAAGGGAAATGTGGGTAAAACGGGAGAATTTTCTCCATTTCTTAAGCTTCAGTCGCGTGTGCAGCCTTAATGGTTAAAGTCACATAGAAATCATGTATGAAAGAAATATTTTACATAAAATTGCCTAAAAAATATCCCCCAACAGCATATGTCTATCTTTTATGGTTGACTCACAATAACACGTGTAACTCATGATCCAAATTGGTTTGCGCGCCAACGCGTTAAACTCTGGAACTACTGGTTCGAATTTGACAAAATATTTTGTGTTGGATAGTTCACTTACCATTTGTCGAGGTAGGCTTTAAGCTATCTATAGTAACACTGTGTGCGGAAACCGTAACCCACGCGGACGGAGTCGCTGGCGGCCGCTAGTATTCTAATAAATTCCTTAGACTAAGACAAACAAATTGCCTAAAACTAGCTCAAAACTAAGCTTGAAGCTTATACTATGGATGCTAGGAAGCAGATAGGCATACTTTAAAACTATTGTACACATCCACGACAAATGCCGATGTTCGTCACACAAAAGTTTGCACCCAGTGGAATTCGAACCCGCACCCTTCGGGTCACGGTCTCTTTTTGTAAATCAACACGAAGTAAGTTTTTATTTCTTATTTATATCATATTTATCATTAGGTACATAGTATATTGACACATGAATGACATTATTTCATCATTTTCCTAACTCTACATTGACCCGATTTCTTAAGAATTGGTAGCCACGTCATAATTGTACTCGTAATTTTATCAATTGAAGTATTTATAGCCCTTGATTTACTTGTGATAACACCTTGTTCTGATGTAAAATACTAAATGTGTGTGAAACAATACCTAATAACCTATATCAATATGATGTATGCCTATAATGAGAACAAATAATTGTTGTTCAAAGGTTGGTGCAAGCATGCAATTCATCTTATCTTTCATGCATGAAACTGAAATTGTGGTGTAGTGTAATTCACGTTAGTAAAAAACTGTCTTTACTAATTTCAGAAAAGAAGGATCCTCTCTACTCAAAGCGTCTAAAAAACTTTCCCAGCAAAGCAAACCATCGAACTGCACTTAATAGACCGGGATTTGTTTTACTGTTACTTTTACAATAGTTCTTGCTTTTGCCGAGTGCTGACTTTGACTAGATCTGTATTTAGAGATTAAACCTGGCAGATGTACCCATCTCATTTAAATAAAATGGTACAAAAAAGTAGCATCTGCGCTTTTGGCTTTGGCTCCACGTATGCTTCAAAGGACCGGGTCCTTGTAGACTTGTGATCTCGAAAAAGTACCAACCTACATAACAAAATAATGTGTTAGACTTTAAAGAATGTTTCTATTGGCCTCCGTTTCCAGAAACAAATAAAGAAGTAACAATAGAATAAGATGTAAAAATCCTCCACCGGCACCCAGACTATAAATTGAGACGCACAAGCAATAAATAGCTAGTTAGTTTGTAACAAAAGATCGTGTTTTCTGATTCCCGTTGTCATTCACACGAAGATTTCAAAGTATACAGACGCAATGAATAAATATTTGACTCTCGTGTTTTTATTCGTGATAATAGCTTCTTGTTTTGCTATTGGTGAGTTTTTTGTATTTTTTTTTTCTGAGTATGTATTTTCAATGAGTTTTTAAGCACTTTTAGAATTATAAACAAAGAAAAAATCAGGATATCTCAGGCGGGGAATGAACCCAGCTAGCACTTTTAAAAAAACAAATAAAAATAGAACATGTCTCAGGTTAGAGCTTAGTGCTCAAAAACCACGAAGGTCCTGGGTTCGAATCCTGGTTTGAACACTTTCACTTAGTGTTGGTATTCCTAGTTTGGTTAGGACATTGCAGGCTTGAACCATCTGATTGTTCGATAAAAATGATAAGTCCGTGCTTCGGAAGGCACGTTAAGCCGTTGGCCCCGACTATGATCCTAATGGTCTGGTTTCCCTTGTAAGGGTTACGGAGGTCAGACCACTCCACAACCAGGTCGCTCCATTGTAATAACCAGGCTGATCAATTCAGGATCATAGTCGCAGCGTACCCTGGGCTCCAAGGCAATGGCCCAGGATGAAACCGGGAGAGGCGCTAGGATGATGATAATTTATTTTCAGTTAATAATATTAATTTAGTAAATATAGAGTATTCTTACAAACCAGTTGCATTTTGACAAGATAAATTAAAATATATGTAGATGTGTTTTTTTAACTTCAGAAAACAAGTGATATGGCGTAAAAAGGGTTATCGTTATAACCTCTGGTTTTAAGTATAAGTAGTTAATAAGTTCACGGTAATATTTATCTGTGTCAGACAAGAGTGTGGCTAGTATGCCACACTTTAAAGATCGGTGGAATAAGGTTCGAATCCAGGGCCAGTCACATATTACAATAATAAATAATACCCTCCGGCCGTATTCGGCCATGGCGGCCGATCTTATGATCAGCCAGGTACGCAGGATATATTATAGTGCACAAGTGAGTGCGCAAGCACAGGTGCACTCCCTATTCCTTCACTCTCTCTCATAATTCGGTGGGACAGCAATCTGACACGACCGTAGAGAGATCAGGCGCAGGACCAACGGCTTAACGTGCCTTCCGAAGCACGGAGGAGCTCGAGATGAAATTTTTCGGTCACCCATCCGATGACTGGCATCTGCGTACGTTGCTTAACTTTAGCAACCGCAGGCCGAGTGCGCTCGAGAGGTTAGCGCACATATAACAATATACAAAATATGGCATCTAAATTAGAAAAAACGTAGTTAAATAAATTCAGAAGTCAAACAGATAGCCTACTACTTCAAGTTATCGTTACAAAGATGGGTTTTGGCTTATCACCACGCTTGCCAAATGCGTGCTTGCTAAAGCCTACATGATCAAATATTTTCTTTCAATCTCGAGCTGTGTAAAGAAAAATATAAACTTTTGCCCGACCCAAGAATCGAACCCAGGAATGATGTTAATAAGTATAATATTTTCTCTTTTCAGATTCACGGTGTTTGGAACCCGTTGAGCCTGGTCCCTGCCGTGCCTCCAAGATGAAGTGAGTAATAATGAACTTTATCGTTTAACATACAAGGTTGAGATTTGCTTGGCCGCCTTTAGACCGAGAGAGAGTATTTTCTCTAACGGATGTAAGAGAAAATGCTATTTTCATAAAAGCAACATACTAATATTATAAATGTGTAGAGTTTATTTGTTTGTATGTTTGTTTGAACGCGTTAATCTCAGGAACTGCTGGTCCGATTTGAAAAATATTTTTGTGTTGGATAGTCCATTTGACGAGGAAGGCGGACGGAGTCGCGGGCGGCCGCTAGTTATTTATATTATTACCTTTCTTATTTTACAGGTTTGCATACATGGGCCCTGATGTAGGCTGCAAGACGTTCCTATACGGTGGATGTCAAGGGTCGGCCAATAACTTTGATACGTTACAAGATTGCCAAAGAATATGCTCCTGAGTTCAACGAAGAAGAAAAACTTCATACCACATGCGACGGAATCTTAGTTTAAGCTTTTTATTCACTAGCAACCCGCCCCGACTTCGCACGGGTGCAACTAAGTTTATAAGTTTTTCTCTATTATATTATGTATGTATTATACATAAGAACCTTCGTCTTGAATCACTCTATCTATTAAAACCGCATCAAAATCCGTTGCGTAGTTTTAAAGATTTAAGCATACAAAGGGACATAGGGACAGATAAAGCGTTTTTGTTTTATACTATGTAGATACGTTTAAGTTCAAAATCTCAGTGACTCGTTACTAAAGTAAAGTTTTTAATTCAAGTCAGTTTAATGATATTTGTTATAAGTATAATAATGTCCAATTTTATCCCATAGGTGTCGTAAGAATTTAAGCGAGTAAGGCGCATTCACATCTGCTTTCCCCTGAGTTCTTCAGATTAATGAATATCACATAATATGCGTCTCGATGGCTTAATGGTTTAAGTACCGGGCTGTGGTGTCGAGGTCCTGGCTTCGATTCCTAGGTCGGGAAAATTTTGTGTTGATTTTAATGAACACAGCCCGGGTGTGTGATCACCAACCGTCATTTGGCAAGCGTGGTGATTAAGCCAAAACCCCTCTTTGTAACGAAAACATGATTTCAAATGATGGAGGCTTTTGCCTTGCAGTGGAGTGGGACATTAATAGGATGATACTTTACTTTTTTACTTTTAATAAATATCAATAGGCGCAACGAATAATTTGACAGTTATGCTATCCTTTTCTCCTTATTATGAAGCACGTGTGATAGAGCAAGATAGCAGACACACGGACTCTCGCCGCCTAAACTGTCAAGTGGGATGACGTCAGTATCGCGTGGTCGTCGTCTTCTGTTGAGAGAAACAGATTTAGGTGCAAAGTTAGGTGAATTTTTGACGTTTTGGTGAAGACACTCAAACGTGACGAAGGGAACATATTATGGTAGGTATTCATTAATCTGAGGTTTTATCGTTCACCATACTGCGGTCACCAACCTACTTTGGTAGACTGAAAGACTGATGATGAAAATAAATACCTATCTAACATTTTGCTGGCTCGAATTGAAAATCGGAGTACGAATGTCTTTCTTTCAAGAATTTTGAGGGAATGTTTCTGTTACTTTATTTAAGGTACTTTTGGTTAAACGGGGACAACCCGGTTACAATGGCAAATGTAATAATTTTAAATATATCTCGTGAATGACAAAACTGAATCTAAATTAACCAATGAAAAAACTAAGTGATATTTGTATAATTTTTATTTTAGGATTTATAATATGATATTGTATTCTAAGCTTTGACTTGTTTTGTTTTATTAAAAATATTTTTAAAATATATTGGTTGTATTGGGTTTTATTTCATGACAGCTTAGTAGAACCTATAACACACACACACACACACACACCCACTTACACACACACACACACACACACACACACACATAAGTTTGATGGATCAAATAAAGCCTGCATTGCATACTGACTTGACTGAGAAATATCCCAAAAATAGATGCCTACATAAATACCCAGTTTTAACTTTTTTACCCATATACAGGCAGGGGATAGTTTTTAACTAAAATCCTAAAACTTAGGTTATTTAATAATAATTATTTTTTCATATTACCCCCTTAAAACTTAAGTATTGTTATTAATTAATAATAACTCAAACTCAAAATTATTCTCTATTCAATGAGGCTTGAAAGAAGCACTTCTGAATCGTCAATTACAATGAATGATACAATAACTCTACCAGCGAAATTTCATCTCGAGCTCCTCCGTGCACGAAGGAAGGCACGTTAAGCCGTTGGTCCTGCGCCTGATCTCTCTACGGTCGTGTCAGATTGCTGTCCCACCGAATTATGAGAATGAAGGAATAGGGAGTGCACCTGTGCTTGCGCACTCACTTGTCCACTATAGTATATCCCGCGTACCTGGCTGATCGTAAGATCGGCGACCATGGCCGAATAGGTACGGCCAGAGGGTACATTATAAGCCCCTATCAAAACAAACATAAGAAGATTCTATCGACACTGAGTTATTTTTGAACCATCTCCTTTCCTTTAAGACGCTTTGGGTGGTACACTCAAACGTGTCATAGTAAGCAATATATTGATTGACAGGCCTGTTGGTCGAGTGGCTAGAGACCCTGGCTACAAAACCAAAGGTCGCGGGTTCGAATCCCGCTAGGGGCAAATGTTTGTGTGATGAACATCGGCATTTCGAGATCGGCATCGACACTCGAGTCATGGATGTTTATAAATGTACTAGCGACCGACCGCGACTCCGTCCGCGTGGATTTCAATTCCCAATAGCCTAAAGCCTTCCTCGTCAAATGGACTATCCAACATAAAAATATTTTTTCAAATCGGTCTAGTAGGTCCTGAGATTAGCGCGTTCAAACAAACAAACATACAAACAAACTCTTCAGCTTTATATTTTAGTATAGATTAGTATAGATTGAATATGTCAATCCATTCCCTAGCATCCATAGTACAAGTTACAAGCTTCGAGCTTAGTTTGGGGCTAGGCAATTGGTGTGTTAGTCCAATGAATTTATTATTTATATGATATTCAAACATTTCATTTTTCTAAAGGTTGACTGGTAGAGAATGCTTTTAGCATTAAGTCCGCCTTTTGTACCTTACTTACTAGTGTGGTCAATAAAGTTTTTATAAATAAATAAATATTCCTTAGGGAAAGCAGTTGCCTGCTCAAGTAGGTGACGCACACGGCATAAATATGAATAATAACTGTATTTATAAAGCCGCACAATATTTTATCTATGTCTGATAACTTTATCATATTTTACTGTAGTATATAAGAGTTTGAATTTATCAACAACAGGATAATACTTATTCATTTATTTCACTAAGTGTAAGAAGTTGGACCAAAATGATTAAAGTAATTTTGATGTTATTCTGTGTGCTTACAGTGATTTTTGCTACTGGTAAGTTAAAAACGTGATTATTCATAATTTTAATAATATATGTATAATATTTTCCGTCCCATTGTGTATTTTTTTGGATGTCATTGTTATTTTAACGTGGGAAATAAAAATCATTAAATAAATAAGGTGATTTAGAAATAGTTAAGTAAATTTTGCGATTGAGGAATAAAGTGATAATCGGTTGCATTCAGATTTTTCAAGGATGTTATTTGGGCGAATTTGGACCCAATTTGAAAATTATTGTTGCGTAAGCACTATTTTTGTGCTATGTTTCTTTTGGTGAGTAAGGTCGCCAGAGCTCAGTTGGAAAGGGTATGGGGTCTTAAAGGCAGGCAACGCATCTGCGCCCCTTGTGCGGTTGTTGATGTATATGGCCAACGGTGATCTTTTGCCATCAGGTGTCTTGCTCATTTGTATTTTTCCAAAAATGGATAAATCATGTATAACAACACTTATCTTAAACCTTTTCGCCAGTATTAATACCCTTATTTACGACTTCTATAAGTGAAGTTTGGCCTGCTTAGTCAATTTAATCTCAGTAGGTATTACCTATAATAATCCCTTATCAGATTGCATATCTATTGTTGGAATATAAACAAAAGGTTGTGGAAAGTTGTTAAAATAATATGTATTCGAGTTCAGTAGTGTCTTGGTATTATTGTTCGTCTAGAATTGTAAGATCCGAGCCGCGGTCTCGGGTTCGATTCCCGGTTCGGGCCAAATGTCACAGATTCACAATTACTAAGACTGCATTTTGCAGGCGAACTGAATAAATTAAATGTACCTACCGAAGAGAAACTCGGCACCCACATTTTTTATCGAATTGTGATAAACACATACAGCACTTGTTATTTTCGACAAATACCTACATTCATGTATTCACTTTAGTTTTTTTAGATATCTCTTTGTATGTTTACGTAAAATGTAGCCTTGCATTATATAGGTAACGTCAATTTAGTTAAAATTACGTAATATTCTATTAACAATATAACTTCATGTTCTAACAATCGCATACAAAGATCTACCTATAGTGACCACGTAAAGAAAAAATATTATAGGTAATCTCCGCCACACATGGACATCAACAAATACCCGAGGATCGCAGAATCGTTGCCTGCCTTTATAATCTGGAGCTGGAGCTCTGAAGACCTGTCACCTGATGGTAAGGAATCACCACTGCTCATAGACATCAACTACCGCACAAAGGTCTCAGATGAGTTGCCTGCCTTTAAGACCCTATAGTTTCCCCAACTGAGCTCTGGCAACCTTACTCACCAGCAGAAACAGCACAACAGTTACTAAGTGCTACTTCACTGTGTTCTTCTGTAAGGTGTAGGTACTTCCCTGACTAGTGGTTTTTCTACTACATATAATATTATACGAGTTCTCACCTAGTATTATGTACATAAGAGGTTTTATACATAACTAGACTTCCGCCCGCGACTTCGTCCGCGTTCCGTCCAGTCCCTTCCCTTCTAGTCGTAAAATTTTCTTGCCCTAAAAACTACCTCTTGACTAAATTAAAAAGACCATTTAAAAAAAGAATTGGCCAAATTGGTCCTGGTTAGAAAGAGTTATGTGCTTACCAACACATTTTGCGATTCATTTTTTATGTATACGAATTAGTGCTATATTTTTATTTATTTGGGACGTTTTCTCTGCTACTTTCTGAATTTAATCTGGTACATGGACAATGTAGTTAAAATTACCGGACCCACTCGCCTGACGAAATAAATAATTAAAATGCAAATCGAGTCATTCGTCAACTCGCTCGAAATTTGCTCGATCTAGCTAGGCAGATGACACTTTTTTTTGTCGTCAACTCGCTCTAATATAAAGTCAGGCAACTGGGACCGCGGTCCCAGTAATGTAGTGGTCCCATTTGCCTGAGTCCTTTTTTTATTTTTTCTTGTTACAGATCCAAAATGCACACAAGAGATAGATGTCGGGCCATGTAGAGGTTTCGAAGAAAGGTAAGCATTTAAATAATGGCGGGACCGTTGGTATAGAGGTCAGAGACCCTGGCTACAAAACCGAGGGTCGCGGGTTCGAATCCTGCTAGGGGCAAATGTTTGTGTCATGAACATGGACATTTGCACGCGAGTCATGGATGTTTATAAAAGGAATTAAGTATGTCAGTCCGTTCCCCAGCATCCATAGTACAAGCTTCGAGCTTAGTGTAGGCAATTGGTGTGTTAGTCCAAGAAATTTATTTATTTTATTTATTTGTTCAGGTATGCCTACGACCAGGGTTTGAAGAAATGCAGACCCTTTGGCTTCGGAGGCTGCGATGGAAACCAGAATAACTTTGACACTTTAGATTCATGCCAGAAAACTTGTGGGAGTTAGTTTATATCTCTGAAAAGAGGTGATTTAGAGTTTTATTATAATTAATATTTTTATCCGGGGCTCAAGATCAAGATCGGGGTAATCAAGATTCCTGTTTTATCCCACGGGAGCATTTCGTCGGGATAAAAAGTATCCTATCACGTAAGTCTCTGTATACCCAATTTCATCAAAATTTGTGTGTATATTGAAAATTCTATTAAGTATGTGATATAGTAGGTAAGGCCTCTGATGCATTTATTTTTTATTATAGGTAAACTTTGTCGTATAAAACATAGTTACGTTTAAACTTTAAATACACTATGTTATATTATAAATGCACATAGTTATGTATGGTAAGGCTTTAGAGTTATTATTATAGGATTTGACAATAATCACGCCTTTGGATCAATTTTATAGTAAGACGAAAAATAATGATTCGATTGTAGGTGAAATTGTATATAGAGATAGTACTTAATCGCTGATTAATAAAATACTTTTGTAACTAGAATAAAGTTGTTTTTTAATGCTTAGTCTTCCTTGAATAAATAAATATAAATCTTAACTATTTTATTATACTTTTATAGTACCCCTCCGGCCATGGCGGCTAATGTGATGATTAGCCAGGTACGCAGGATATATTATATGCACGAGTGAGTAAGCGAGCACAGGTGCACTCTATAGGGTGTTACAAAATATACTGCAAATATTTTAAGGGCGAATTCTTTAGTGGCAATGTAATCAATATCAGATATTAAAAAGTCAAAATTCATGCCTTCAAAATTTTGCATTTTCTGCATTGGCCAATTTGCTCTTTTCGTCCTGTAAGCTTCGCCCCCTCTCCACCACTTTGCTTTTGGGGCAGGACAAGTGTAGGAATTGTATTACACTGATAAGACACGGCCAGCTGTCTTGCATATGTCAAATTTTTGTACTTTTCCCAATTATTCACTAAATTTATTTTGTTGATTTTCTCGGAAACTAGCGTATTAACAAAAAAAATTTAATAGACAAATTTATTACATTTACACTAAACAATTCGCCCTCAAAATATTTGCAGTATATTTTGTTACACCTTATATATTCCCTCACTCTCATTTGATAGTTCGATGGGACAGAAATCTGACACGATCGTAAAGAGATCAGGCGCAGGACCAAAGGCTTAAAGTGCCATCCGAAGCACGAAGGAGTACGAAATGAAAATTTTCGGTCACCCATCCGATGACCGACCTCACTGAAAGTTGCTTAACTTTATAACAAGCGAAGACCGAGCGTGCAAACCACTGCGCCATAATAATAAGTATCTTAGATATTATACAAATGAATGCTTATAATAATTATAAGTATGTCAATCTCAGGCATGTATTAAAAAATTGGCCAAGTGCGAGTCGGACTCCCGCACTGAGGGTTCCGTACAAAATCTATTTTTGACGTATTAAAAAAACTACTGAATAGATTTCGTTCGAACCAATTTTCGTTGGTAGTTTTTATGGTAATGTACATTATATATTTATTTCAGCTTTATCATCCTCTTATTTTAGAAGTTAAAGGGGGGGGGACACACTTTTTTCCACTTTGGAAGTGTCTGTCACGCAAAGTATTCACTTTAGAAAAAAGTGATATTAGAAACCTTAATATAATTTTTAAAGACCTATCCATAGATACCCCACACGTATATGTCCAATGAAAAAAAATATTTCGAGTTTCAGTTCTGACTATGGGGACCCCCCACGTTTTTAATTTTTTTTCTATTTTCGTGTGAAAACCTTGTTGCGGTTCACAGAATACATCCACTCACTAAGTTTCAACAGTATAGTACTTATAGTTTCGGAAAAAAGTGGCTGTGACAGACTGGCGGACAGACAGACAGACAGACAGACAGACATGACAAATCTATAAGGGTTCCGTTTTTTTGCCATTTTGGCTACGGAACCCTAAAAATCGCACTCAACTCTGAGATCGATCTTGAGTGCGAACTTGATATGTCATTCTCAGATAAAGAGCATCTCAAGTGCTAAGGCTCGTATTAATAAATCGCACTCAACTCTGACTGAGCTCGAACTTGAGCGCGAACTTGAGGTGCTGTTTTGTACATATGAGAATGACATATCCAGTACGCACTCAAGATCGAGCTCAGAGTTGAGTGCGATTTATTAAAAATACCTAAGGACGAGCCTAAGTATTCGTTCCCTAGCATCCATTATAAATACAAGCTTTAAGATTACTGCTTTACATTTATTGGTGTGTAAGTCCAAGGAATTTATTTAAAGGTACGAAAAATGTTTTGAACGTTTCTAGTTGCAATAGAGTTTATTTAGGTACCTCATATGCTACATTATGTTCACTAATTCATTTAATTATACACTGAACAGGTATTCAAAAATTCTTAAGAACTTAACAGCGGAATTATTTAATTGATTTGACTATTAGTAATAATAAATGCATCAATTGTCTTTGTGTAGGAACACACTGGGCGAAAATTACGCGACTGGAGTTCCGCTTGTCTACGCGTGTAAAGTATTTTAAATGGAAGGTGACACACCAAGCCGAAATAACGTCGCGTTACGGCGGTACATTAGTCATACTGTATGACTAATTGTATAACTAGATGGACTAACCCATCCAAATGAAGAAGGAAGTTTGGGTCGATTGATGACGTTACCCGTTCACTTTAGGTGGTGTGATTTGTATTTTTGTATGTGAAGAATAAACTCAAAAACTACTGGATCGATTTGAATAATTCTGTCACTGTTGGCAAGCTACACTATCCCCAGTGAACATAGGGTACTTTGATCCCAGAAATGTGGGGGGAGGGGGAGATATTTTAAAATAGTAATTACGCGCGGTTGAAACCGCAGGCGGAAGGCTAGTGTTATAAGAGAGGTAGAGCTTTGTGGAAATTCCACTCGAATGAGCCGCTCGTCTGGGGAAGTACCTCCACCTTACAGAAGACCGTAGTGAAGTAGCACTTCGTAACTGTTGTGCTATGTTTCTGCTGGTGAGTAAGGTTGCCATAGCTCAGTTGGGGAGGGTATGGGGTTAAGGCCGGCAACACATCAACGATACCTCTGGTGTCGCGGATGTCCATGGGCGGCGGTGATTGCTTACCATCAGGCGACCCGCCAGCTCGTTTGCCGCCTCTGACATAAAAAAAAAATACATTAGGTTACCACCACAAACACGCTTGTAACACCAAAAACATGCCGTGTGATGCCGTCCGAAAATAGTAGGTAATATTCCATTTCTTCCCGTGGGCGTCGTAAGTAGCGACTAAGGCACATTCCGGGGGATGGGCAGCGTTCCCCTGTGTTTTATCGTTCACCATACTGCGGTCACCAGCCCGCCTGCCCAGCGTGGTGACTGTTGGCATTATCCACATCTGGCGAGGCCTACGTCCAGCAGTGGACTGTAATAGGCTAAAGATGATGTCGATTATGTACTCACTCAATCCCAACTAATATTATAAATGCGAAAGTAACTCTGTCTGTCTGTCTGTCTGTTACGCTTTCCCGCTTAAACCTCGCAACCGATTTTGATGAAATTTGGTACAGACAATCTTTAGACCCTGAGACAGAACATAGGCTACTTTTTATTTCGAAAAAAAGAAATCCACGCGGACGGAGTCGCGGGCGGCCGCTAGTACACAATAAACATTTTTATATTTCTACTAGCGGCCGCCCGCGACTTCGTTCGCGTGGATGTCGCTTTTCATTATACGAATGTTTTTTCCCGCTACCTCCCGTTCCCGTGGGAATTTTGAAATATCCTTTTGCAACTAAGCATCAAGTTTACTAAGGGACCTGCATGCCAAATTTCAAGCGTCTAACTCAAGTAGTTTAGATTTTCCATACAAACTTCCACCCCCTCATTTCGGGGAAGTGGGGGGTTGGAATGGGTCAAAAAGTAGCCTATGTTCTGTCTCAGGGTCTAAAGATTGTCTGTACCAAATTTCATCAAAATCGGTTGCGAGGTTTAAGCGGGAAAGCGTAACAGACAGACAGACAGACATAAAGACAGACAGACAGACAGACAGACAGACAGACAGACAGAGTTACTTTCGCATTTATAATATTAGTTGGGATTTTACTCACACAAAACAAGGAAATGAGATGTTCGGCTATTTAACAAAGTGCAGCAAACCACGAATATTTTAATGACTTTGGTCATTTGATAAAGAAACGTATAAAACTAGAAATTGCTTTGTAAAATAACCATTATGAATGTTCCGTTAAGATTATTAAGGTCGATAAAATAGTGCAGTTTTAAATCCATTTCAATAAAATTGAAAATACAATGATGAATAAATATTCGCTACTAGTTTTGTTAGCCGTGGCGATAGTTGCTAGTTGTAAAGGTAAGAAGGTTAACTAGTCAATTATTTTTTATGTGATAGGGAGACGAACGAACAAGAGAGTCACCTGATGGTAAGTAATCACCGCTGCGCATGGACATCAACAACCGCACAAAGGTCGCAGATGCGTTGCCTCACTTTAACACCCCATGCCATCCCCAACTGAGCTCTGGCGACCTTACTCACCAGCAGAAACATAGCACAGCAGTTACGAAGTGCTACTTCACTGTGGTCTTAATAATATCTTCTTCAACATAGCGTTTATCTCGTGTTCATCCTTTGTGGACCCCAGGGTATGCTGCAAATATGATCCTTATTTGACCAGTCTGGTTATTACCCTTAGTGTAGAAACAACCTAAGCGGTAAAAACGCAACCGAAGTTTGGTCGATGTTCATTTTCTATACAAAATTTCGCGACGTAATTTCAGCATTGTGTCATCCTTCATTTAGGCTCGTATTAATAAATCACACTCAACTCTGAGGTCGAACTTAGGCGCGAACTTGAGGTGGTTGTTTTGTATGAGAATGACATATCAAGTTCGCACTCAAGATCGATCTCAGAGTTGAGTGCGATTTATTAATACGAGCCTAAATATACATAGCAGGCGTATTCGCGCCGATCGTCTGACGCGTTTTTTCGCCCTAGTGTGTACCTATAAGCACCGTGCAAAAACTATAGAGGGCGCTAAAATCCCGATTTTTTTTCTGTGGTTTGACAGTAAAATTTTACATTGAGCGTAAAAGTTTCGAATTTGGGTCACTAGATGGCAGAATAAGGCACCGCGTTTTCCCGTGGTTTGACAGAGAGTAAAAGTTTTGAATATGAGTCACGAGATGGCAGAGTCATCGCTACGCACGGTGCCTATACATAGGAATAGAGAGTGCACCTGTGCTTGCGCACACACTTGTGCACTATAATATATCCTGCGTACCTGGCTGATCGTAAGATCGGCCGCCATGGCCGAATACGGCCGGAGGGTATTATTATTATTATTATACATAGGTACAAGGGAAACTATATTTTTCCCCTGATAATGTTTTTAAAACTGTTCCTTTTCTTTTAATTGCAGATGAAAGATGTTCTATGCCAATAGCGAGGGGAGTGTGTCTGGCGTATATACCCAGGTTTGTTAAATAATAAATAAATAAGTCTAGTGGTCGAAGACCCTTGCTAGAAAACCAAGGGTCGCAGGTTCGAATCCCGCTAGGGGCAAATGTTTGTGTGATGACCATCGGCATTGGTACTCGAGTCATGGATAGTCATAAAAGTATTTAAGTATGTCTATCCGTTCCCTAGCATCCATAATGCAAGCTTTGAGCTTTGGGCTAGGCAATTGTTGTTAATATTCAAGGTTCTTGAGCATAGCGGTTTAACTTGACCTAGGTAATTAAACACTTATGAACTTGATCTAAATTGCTAATCTGACACATTGAAACAATTTGATTACATTAATGTCAACTTTGCCCTATGTGACTAAATGCTGAAATCGTTTTTTGATAACTGTTTTAAAATATACCAAATGATAAATAATTATCAAGATTTGTCCATGACCCAGTACCGTGACATTTTAGCCGGATAAAAGATAAACATGACTAAAAAAACATTTGAACAAAGTCTGTAGGATTATAAACATTAAACATTTACTTTACTTGTATTTTATTTACATTTGTTTAATAGCTAGTACTGCGTACTTTGTTCAAATAGAACCTCTATTCACACGTCATTCTAAACGATATATGTACATGACTTTGTTGTTTTGTTGACTCACTATCATAACAATGAGGAGCTCGACGGCGCATTGGTTAGCGCAATCGGCCTGCGGTTGCTAAGGTTAAGCAACGTTCGCAGCTGCCAGTCATCGGATGGGTGACCGAAAAATTCTTCTAGAGCTCCTCCGTGCTTCGGAAGGCACGTTAAGCCGTTGGTCCTTCGCCTGATCTCTCTACGGTCGTGTCAGATTGCTGTCCCACCGAATTATGAGAGTCAAGGAAAAGGGAGTGCACCTGTGCTTGCGCATTCACTTGTGCACTAATAATATATCCTGCGTACCTGGCTGATCGTAAGATCGGCCGCCATGGCCGAATACGGCCGGAGGGTATTATTATTATCATAACAATAATAGTTATCATCATCATCAGTCCATTCACATCTGCATACACATTTGGCTAGCGTGGTGAAACTCAAACACAAACTCAAACTAAAAATATTTTTCCTATTTAAGTATATTTGTAATTTTTCGAAATCTATGTGTGGATGTGTGCCATTAGCTCGGCGGTGAGGGAAAACACCGTGAGGAAACCTGCACATTTCTGACTTTAATTCAGTTAGATCTAAATGTGTTACCATGATCCAATCTGTCTGGTTCCCCTCTATGGGTTACGAAGGTCTGATGGCAGTCGCTTCACTGTAATAACCAGACTCGCCAAAGCCTTGATCATGGTCAAAGCGGACCCCGCATAGAAACGGGATAATCGCCAGGAAGAAGAAATAGGCTACATTAAAAAAGTACATAATGAAGACTCTACCATAATTATCTTGCATGATTAACCCAAAACCAGTATTGTAACGTTACTACGATTACCAATGATGGAGGCCTTTGCCCAGAAATGGGACATTGCTATGCTAATACTTAATTTTACTTTTCATTTCACAGATATGGTTTCAACCCTACCACTGGTGCATGTGAAAAGTTTATCTACGGCGGTTGTCAAGGCAACGAAAATCAGTTTAATACCTTAAAAGCATGTAAGGACGTCTGCGAGATGGGGATGTAACTATCTACCATCTAAGGGTGTTACCACACCAATCGATCGATCGTCGATCGACGCCGTCAATCGATGGTAGAATGGAATAGTTGACGACGATCAAGCTGTTTCGCCAATCGATCAACGTCGACCGGTGCCATCGATCAGCAATCGATCGATTGGTTAGTCGACTGGTGTCCGTCGATGGCGTCGATCAATTAAAGCTACCACACCAGTCGATCAACATCGATCGATGTCGATCGATGGCGTCGATCGACGATCGATCGATTGGTGTGGTAACACCCTTAGTCTGCCAATGAGTACCTAATCTATTTATTCGCTGAGTTAATAAATGATTTTTAAGACTTAAATATATGTTTTAATACCTATGTATCTACAAGAAACAGTAAATCAATTATTAATCTGTCAAGTAAAGTTTCAGCCTATTAATGTCCTACTGCAGGGCAAAGGACTCCATCATTTGAAATCATGTTTTCGTTACAAAGATGGGTATTGGCTTAATCACCACGCTTATTGCCAAATGCGTGTTGGTGATCACAAACCCGGGCTGTGTTCAGAAAAATCGACACAAATTTTGCCCGACCTACGAATCGAACCCAGGACCTCGAGACCACGGCTCGGTACTTAAACCACTGGGCCATCGAGGCGTTAATCTGCAACGGGCAATGGCTAAAGGATGCAACCGGGAGAGGCGTTAGGATGATGATGATGATAAGGTTTTGTTATAAAAATAACTAAGACTGCTTCATTTGGAAGTTATCTGTTTAAAATTTACATAAATAAACAATACTTAGCAAATCAATGCTTAAAAATACATACATACATAATCATAAGAGCTAAGTTGTTGTTAGAATGTTTTATTTAGTTTCCGCATATTTCTTTGCATATTTCCATGGTGTCGAATTTGTTGTCGTTTCCACCACAGCCGCCGTATACAAACTGTTCACAGGCTCCAGTGTTCGTGTTGTATCCATACCTGTGGATAAATAAGATTTGTTATTCAAAATACGGTAGATATTTGACTGACAGGTCAAATCACCTACTTTTTTTAAATGTTAAAAACGTAACCATGTAGGAAAAATGTATGAAATACTGAATTGGGTATTTGACTGCATACGAAATAAGTTATGGTTTTCTAACATTAAAGATAAAATCAAAAATAAAGCACAAATCACTATGACACAGCTAGCTACTATAAATCTTTTAACAATATTATAACAGTAAATTGAAACTAAAAAAAGTATTGATTTGATAACACAAAAATGTGACGTCACGATTCAATATTTCATACAGTTTTTCTTACAAGGTTACGTCTTTGACATTTAAACAAAGTTAATGATGTGACCTGTCAGGCAAATACCGGATTGTGACGTCACATTTTTGTAGTGTCAAATCAATACCCTTTTAATTTCAATTAGCTGTAATAATTTGTTAAAAGCACAATAGTAACTGTGGGATAAAAAATTGTGCTTCATTTTTGATTTCGTCTTTAATGTTAGAATGTCATAATTAATTTCGTGTGCAGTCAAATACCCAAGTTCCATAAACTGCCTCCGTGGTGAGTTATAGTTGGGTACACGATTGACAGGTCAAATCATTCACTTTTATTAAACGTCAAAAACGTAAGCTTGTAGGGAAAATTGTATGAAATACTAAGGTTTGACGTCACAACTTAGTATTGTCAAATAAATACTTTTTTTAGTTCCGATTAACTGTAATAATTTGTTAAAAGGGCAAAAGTTACTGGGGCATAATGATAAGCGATTATTTAATAAATACTTCTTTAATGTAAGAGTTTCATAATTTATTTTTAAGTCAGTCGTGTACCCTATTCCATAGCTTTACATAAACTGCTACCGTGGTATTTTTTTTCAACCTTCTAAGTTGTAAGACTGAATGGTTAGGTTGAATGACTATGACTATGATTTAAAGGGATTGTGGAAGTGAAGTGAGTGGAAGTGAAGGCATTATATTTTACGTACTTTTCTTCATTGCCGTAACATAATCCTCCGTCCAGCTGTCCCTTGCATCTGTCATCTGAAAGAAAGAAATAATTTAATTTTCGTAAAAAAAAATTAATAAGTGAAGAAGATGATCGCTTAGTATACTATAAAGGGGCCCCTTAAACCTACACGCTGGGTCGCAAGTCCCAGGCGCCGACTGACATTCCTCTCTGTTCCACGCGATGGACCCGGCGCCCGCACGGAGAATCCATGGATAGCTAAGAAGTTCGTCTCTCTCTGATGCATAACTTCTTATTATAGTCCATTTCTCCTAAGATGACCTCGGTGACAATTTGACCGTTCAAAGGAAAATCGACTCGATTCAAACTAAAAAGTAATAAAAGAACCCTATAGAAAATCAATTAAACAACTCGTAGAGCTTGTTGCATTGAAATAAGGTTTAATGTCGCAGAGACCATCTTAGCTGAAATTGACAATAGCACAGTAAAGAACTGTGACTAGTGTAGGTACATTATGTTAATGCAGATAATAATATGTATGTTCTCGCACACAAATATTCGTCCTACGCGGGAATCGAACCGTGCTCTCTAGTTCATTATACCAAACTAGTCGTCAAATCTATGTCACGTTAGGTATATCTTAATCTTAAGTGAAGCTGAGCTAAATTAAAAGAAAATGCTATAAATAAATTAGATCCTCAGGCCAGGTGGTGTGACGATTTGCGCAAGATGGCTGGCAGGAGCTGGATGCGAGTCGCCGAGGATAGGGCTGAGTGGAGAGCCCTAGGAGAGGCCTATGTCCAGCAGTGGGCTGCGATAGGCTGATGATGATTGAGATATTATTTATAAACTAGCGGCCGCCCACGACTCTGTCCGAGTGGAATTCGGTTTCGCACACACAGTCTTACAATATAGCCTTAAAGCCTTCCTCGTCAATTAGACTATCAAACACAAAACATTTTTTTCATTTCACACCTGTGATAAGCACGAAAAAACAAACAAACAAACTCTTCAGCTTTATTAAACTAGTTTCCATTGGTAGATATAATAAATTAATAACTTACCAAGTGCAAAGCACAAATTAAAAGCTACGAACAATATGAAGAAACAGATTAATAGTTTTGACATTTTGCTTGTGTTTCGTTGAAACTACTGATTCATTGAGAGCTCATTCGCTATCTTTTAAATACCAATGTAGCAGTAAAACTTCAAAGTTTATTTAAACCCGACATTTTGTTAATTGCCTGAATGGTATATGTAAAAAATTTGTAACAATATTTTTTCTTCTTCTGGAAACTAACGTAAAGTATCAGCTGATGACTGTCCCACTACAAGGCAAAGCATTCCATCATTTGAAATTATGTTTTCGTTCCAAAGATGGGTTTTGGCATAAGCATCACGCTTACCAAATACAGATTGGTAATCAAAACAAATACTTCTTTATGTACTTATAACAAAGGCCTCTGTTATTTGATGGCATGTTCTATTTTGTTATGGTTTGACGGGCCCGTTGGTCTAGTGGCCAGAGACCCTGCCTACAAAACGGACGGTAGCGGGTTCGAATCTCGCTAGGGGTAAATGTTTGCGGTTCATAATACAAACATTTGCCCCTAGCGGAGTTTTTACTCGAGTCATGGATGTTTCTAAAGAATATAAATATGTCTATCCGTTCCCTAACATCCATAGCTTCAAGCTTAGTTTCGGGCTAGGCAATTGGTGTGTCAGTTCAAGGCATTTATTTATAGTCAAAAGATGGCTTTGTCTTAATCACTCCGTTAGATTAAACACATTGGAATTTCTTATTTTTGGCGGTTACTAGCCTTTGCAGAGAAGGTCCAATTTCATACATTGCCAGTGACAACAGCATTTACTTAACATGTTTATCTGCTGCAAATAGGTATTTTACTAACAGGCAAATTGTTTTCTTGACCTTCGCCATCAAATTCAGTAGAAGTCAGTAAAACGTCTATATTTGAACAGTTGGTAAAACAACTTCATTTATTTGTCGTAATTTTCCTTCCCGTAACTTGTATGTATGGTTAGGCCCATTACCTATCAATTTCTAAGATTTGCAAACTGGGTATCTAAAATGTAAACATTTGTTAATAAACATGTTTACCCGTTTACGGTTGCTTTGTAGGAAACTATGGTAGGCACAGGAATCTAAATAAAAAGACATATCTATTAGGTATTTAAATTTCTGTGATGGTAGGTAGATGTTGTAAAAATTGGCGGTTTTAAAAGAGCAACCAGGTATCGAGTTTCTTGCTGCTTCTTCTCGATAGATTACTGCTTTATGAAGGCGGTGATAGAATTCTAGTTTAACTTTAAAAAAGTTGACGACTTATAAGTGCATCTTTGAAGCAAACCCACTTTAGTCGCTACCGGCTGCCAACTATTATCAAGGAAGTTATACACACTCTGCTACTGTTCTACGTCAGAGTTGACGGTTTAAGGTAGATAATATAGAATCATGATTCTAAAACATTCTAAAAATATCAGTCAATAGAGTCAATCGCGGATCTATTGTTTCGTGGTGTCGATCAATATTCAATAACTTTAAACACATTTTTACCGCTATCTGTTATCATGTCTTAGAACTAACATTATTCGTATACTAACGCCATCTATTCATATATTAATAAACGGTTTGTACCACAGTCAAAAGCAAGCAAAACTTAGGACTACTTATTTTTCATTTTTGCCGCTAGATGGCGTACGGTGTTATTTCACGAAATGTTTTCCGAAGTAAATAATCATAAATTCCTTACTGGGCACAGTGAGGGACGCTTCCCTCATTTAATGAGGAAGTGAATCTATCTTACTACGCACATACTTCATAAAAAACGGGGATTTCAATGTAAGAGGTACCAAAACAAGCAATATAACCTTAATAGGTAGCAGCTTCGATGCAAATAAAACCCTATGCATTCCTTTGTAGTTTTAAACAGACAGCAACAGTTATTGATACCTATTGACTGTTTGTACATAATAGTGTACTCAATTTTATGAAATTATGCACACTTTAAATACAATAAATTTAATGAATTATTTGTTCCACTGCTAACATACAAGAATACTGAATAAATAATCAGGTTTTACCAACCAACTTTTTTAATTTGCAAAGAAAAATTTATAGTAACTGAGTTTTTAGGTTATTCTTAGGTCCAATCCCAATAGGTATAATGATGACGCCGTTTCACGCTATTAGATCCAGTTAAAAGGTTTATACCTAATCGATTATAATTATTAGTCAAAAGTATTGAAATCGATTATATTCGCGCATTCCCGTTTCGGTAATTTTTATTATTGTTCGTTTAGTTGTTTTTATGTAAGTAGAGGTAAACGAGCAAGGGGGTCACCTGATGGTAAGTGATCACCGCGGGGCATGGAATTCAACAACTCAACAAAGGTCTCAGATGCGATCCCTGCCTTTTAAAACCCATGCTCTCTTTTAAAACCCATGTCCTCTCTCTTTTAAAACCCATATCCCCACTTTTAAAACCCATGTCCTCCCTAAATTAGTTAAAGACCATCGGTAAATTTACATTAATTTGACTGCCCCGATAGTTTAGTGTTTATAAAGAGACTTTGACCACAAAATTAAGGACTACGGATTCGAATCCCGCTTGTCAGAAATATTTGTGTGATCTGGGATTTTTGAGCGGTTAATTATTTCGCATTCGTTTGTAATTTTATTTAAAGTTTTTTTTTTGTCCGATATCGGTATTTTGCGTTCGAATCGTGGGTGTTTATAGAAGTATTTAATTAAAGAACTTGAATACGTTTCCAAGCTTTCATAGAACCAGCAAAACGCTTAATTGCTTCTTGGACTATAATAAATTGCCATACATGAAACTAGTACAATAATATGGATAGAAAGTCGAAGGATTAAAAAAAATAGGCATAGTTCTCATGGCCTCAATCAAATAGCTCAATTTTTTTATGACGTCATAACTCATTCGATTCAGTTATCTCAAAATCGATTATTTAACGTTATAATCGATTATATTCGCGCGTTCTTTCCGCGGTCATTTATCATTCTTAAATGATCATCGGCTATCATCGGTTAGACTGGACTGAAATAACAAATTGTGATGATGATGATTCCGTGACGGTGGGACATGCTATGCTATGGTATATGGTACAGGGGGGTGGGATAAGTTTTCATTGTTTTTACAATTTATTTATACGTATAAGTATTATGACCTAACCAACGAGATGACTAAAAATGGTTATATAGCACGGTTGTATGCTGTGGAAGTGGGTGCGAGAGGTATACCAGCGAAATCTCTCTACAACCTACTGAAGGACTTAGGATTACCAAGATCTAATATTAGCTCGTTACTGGAAAAAGCAACTAAAGCCGCTTTACTCGGCTCATACCAAATATGGTTGGGAAGGAAGAGGAATGTCATCGGTGAAGGTGATCGTTAGTATACTATAAAGGGGCCCCTTAAACCTACACGCTGGGTCGCAAGTCCCAGGCGCCGACTGACATTCCTCTCTGTTCCACGCGATGGACCCGGCACCCGCACGGAGAATCCATGGATTGCTAAGAAGTTCGTCTCTCTCTACATATCTCCTCCTTGAGACGTTTCCTCATTACGGAGGGTCGTGATCATTGTATGAAATGAAACACACAACAACTCTCTTGGCAATTTTAATATGGAGTGGTTTGCCATTGCCATCTCCATTTCACACACTTACTCGTAGTGTGCAGGTTTCACGATGTTTTCCTTCACTGTACATACTTACTTAGTACAAAACTATTTGTGTAAGGAAACGGTATGCCTTGTAAAAAATATTATTAGAAGGCGAACGTACAGGAGGTTCATTCAACTGATGGTGAGTGATCACCGCTGCCCATGGACATCAACAACCGCACAAGGGTCGCAGATGCGTTGCCTGCCTTTAAGACTCCATACCCTATCCAACTGCCAACTGATGACATGCCACATGAGCCTTTTAATCTCTAGTTTCCTATAAGATTTCAGACTTTCGCGTTGCATTAAAACATTTTCTTCGTTAAGACCAAAACCTGATACTGTTAGTGTTGTGTGCCGTGAAAATGTGGGTGACAATTTAATAAGTGACGAGTTGGGGGTATCAGAAGAAAATTCACAACGGCGCCCGAGCAGACGACGCTCCGCATCACCAGTCGTTGTAACGCAGCCGAATCGTCAAGCAGTAATATCGTCTCTAGTTTCCTAGTCTTGGGCCCCCGTCACATGCCTGGGGGCTCCAATTGATCGCGGGGCCCTGGGCAGTGCCCACTGTGCCCAATTGGAAAGAGGGATCTGCTGGCTAGTGGGTATAAATATAACAAGAATTTCGTGCGCGAGTGTAAGCCCAATCAAGAGTAGGATCTGTGAGTCAAACACAAGCACAATGGACACCGCGCGCCGACAATTAAGAAGTCACCGCGAGGAAATCGATTAGCAACGGGCATTCTCCAGAGTTTGGGGTTCAGTGGGGCTGTTGAAAAACCTTTTAAGAAAATGTGCTAGTGTTAGAGCCATGCTGTTTCACAGCACGAATGGGCCGGTTCGTCTGGGGAAGTACCACCCTCTCACATAACTTCTTCTTCCTAGCGTTTATCCCGCTCCTATGCAGGGTCCGCTTTGACCATGATCCAGGATTTGGCAAGTCTGGTTATTATAGTGAAGCGACTGCAATCAGACCTTCGTAACCCATAGAGGAGAACCAGACAGATTGGATCATTAACCATGATCCAATCTGTCTGGTCACATTCAGATCTAACTGACCTAAAGTCAGAAATCACTGAATGTGCAGGTTTCCTCATAGTGTTTTCCCTCACCGCCGAGCTAATGGCACAAGTCCACACATAGATTTCGAAAAATCCAGAGGTGTGGGGCCGTATTCGAACAGCGGACCTCACGTATGTGAAAATATCACTTCATTCGGTGTTCGTAATATACAGCTAGAAGCGAAAATCTTAACAGTTTAGAAAGAAATCAAACTGTGTGCTTTTAGAATGACACCTAAGTTGGTTTCTCACATCTCATACGGAACCATCGATTCCCCAAACTATATTTATAAACCAAAACCATTTTTTATCTAGCCGGCGTCTTCTAAAAGTAATTAATGGTGATCGGACCGCCTTGAGTTTTAAAAGCTGGGTTAACACAATAACGGCTAATATAAACTCTTTGTGTGATTACTCATGCCTCACAATGATTGTCTAATAGAGTCGTATAATTGTCCTTTTATTAGATTGTATTATTTCAATTCATTTACTATGGTATGTGTGGCTGATCGTTAGATATTGAGAAAGACAGGCTTTTTCGGGGCCATATGTAGGTAGGTATGTGAGTTTGCTTAGATATTTAAAACCTCGCCAGAGGTTTTTATGCAGTATTTTTCATAGATAGATTGATTTAAGAGAAAGAAGATGTATCACAAATCCTACTTCTATTATAAAGGCGAAAGTTTGTATGTATGGATGTATGGATGTTTGTTACTCTTTCACGTAAAAACTACTGAATGGATTTGAATGAAACTTTATCACAATATAGCTTATACATCAAAATAACACATAGGATATTGGAAATCGATATCCACGCGGACGGAGTCGCGGGCGGCCGCTAGTCACAAGATAATGAAAACCCTTCGGGCCGTTTTCGACCATACTGTGCC
The DNA here is from genome assembly GCA_958496325.1 of Nomophila noctuella. Lineage (NCBI taxonomy): Eukaryota > Metazoa > Arthropoda > Insecta > Lepidoptera > Crambidae > Nomophila > Nomophila noctuella. Next base: position 3,276,641 of record OY292508.1, read on the forward strand.
ATGGCGGCCGATCTTTCCCTCACACACCTGATTCGCTGGGACAGCAATCTGACACGACCGGAGAGAGATCAGGCGCAGGACCAAACGGCTTAACGTGCCTTTCGATGTACGGAGGACAGTTTTGTGTATATCATAAACAAATTGTAAAGTAGTTTTAACATGGAGCGCCTATGGAAGTTTTCCGGGCTAAAAAATAATAATGTTAGCATGTGATTTAAGAAATAGGGTATCTTTATAAAAGTTTCACTACTAATACTCTATTGTTTTTTTTGATCCGATTCGGGATATGAACCTATCCGTAAGAGTCCGCGTGGTTTTCGGTTTTCGCACACGTAGGTTATACATATACATACTATGGCTTAAGTCATCAAATGGACTATTCAACACAAAAATATTTTTCAAATCGGACCAGTTCCTTAGATTGGCGCGTTCCAACAAACAAACTCTTCAGATTTATTTTATTAGTATAGATGCTGAAAGTCGGCTGCACGTCTGAATGCCTAGCTCTGTTCAGTCCAGTCCTAATCCTGACATGACTGCCAGCCTATGCCCTGATGTCATTAGATGATCGCGAGTCTACTCGAAATGTCTGCTCGCTGCCAGCACATTAGCGGATTTACACGATTCAATAAAATAAACTATTTTTTTTTATGTGATAGGGAGGCAAACGAACAGGTAGCATTTGCAAAGAGCAACTATCGAGTTTCTTGCCGCTTCTTCTCGGTAGATGACTGCATTCCGAAGTCGGTGGTCGAGTCATTCTATTGTACTAATTATGTTTGACGATTTATAAGTGCCTTGCAGAGGCCTACATGAATAAAGGATATTTTTATTTGATTTGCAGGTCTCTTGATGATCAGTGATCACCGCTGCCCATGGATATCAAGAACCAGATAAGGGTCGCATTTGCGTTTCCTGCATTAAAAAACCCCATACCCTCCCCATCAGAGCTCTGCTTAATAATAACCGAATCTCTGAAAAAATACCGAATTTCCATAATAAGAACAAAACCGTGGCCTAATTTTCCACATTACAGAAGTCAAGTGAAATAGCAGTTCGTAACTGTTGTGTTGTTTCTGCTGGTGAGTAAGATTGCCAGAGTTTTATATGGAAAAAAGTAGCCAGAGATAAATTAAATTGTAAAAAACCTCTATTCCTGGCCAAATAATCGTCTTCATTCTATTATATCCTCATAACAAAATGTACATATTTACATAAAACGAAAATAAGGATCATAATCGTATCGTGTCATGTAAATGCCGCTAGAGCATCATCCGAACTCAGTTTTGGCGTTAAAATGATTTAGTCGGTGACCGTTCTCTGAAAATTTATGAATGTTCAACCCAAAATAAATGTCCAGTTTAACCTGACCTCTCTCCCTTCGCATATCACACTATATTAGAGCTCTTCTTTAACTAGTCGTGAAATCCATCCTTTTTTTCTTGTAAACCGTTTACAGAGGTCGTAACACTTTGAGATTGTATTCTTAGTTATTTAGTGGTATTTCTGTGTATTTCTGTGGCAATTATTCGAGTGATATTTGAAACGCGGGAAGTAGTTTAGTTAAAGTAATTAGGTATAGTTGAGGTTGGTGGCTGAGCGGTTTATGGGGTAACAGATGTCGTGGGTTCGATGCCCTGGTCATATAAACACTTTGACTTGTTAAGTTGTTATATAATAGAATAGCACTAGTGAGTACTTACTTTTTTCCTGTATCTAAAGGCAATCTAAAAATTAACATCCAAATTACGATTTAAAAACTAGATATTACAATCGAATGCAACAGTCTATCTAAAGTGTTAGAAATTAGAAAAATAAGAGTTAAGTCTTAGTCTTCTACTTGGAAATTAAAAAGAAAAACTCTCACATTATCTATGGTTCCACTTTTCGCGCCACAATTTGACACATCTTAGAAAATGGCCGCCGGGAATAGACTCTTTGATGTCCCCGAATCGAATTACAAGAGGTAAAACTTCCTGTTGATACTTCAGATGACGAATTAAATTATAGACTGTGTAATGATTAAAAGTTAACGTCGCATAAAAAATAATGGGTTGTTTTGTAATCTTTGACGATCGTAAAGGAGATTTTAATGATTTAAGTACATACTTCAGTTTTTTGTAAAACACACATAGCGTGCCAAATCTATACCTAATATAATAAAGCTGAAGAGTTTGTTTGTTTGTTTGTTTGAACGCGCTAATCTCAGGAACTAATGGGCCGATTGCAAAAAATATTTTTGTGTTGGATAGTCCATTTAACGAGTTATATTAAAATTACGAAATACGGGAGCGATCGATGGTGGCCTAGTGGTACGGACGGCGCCTCACATACGTGAGGTCCGCGGTTGGAATCCGGTGGGACCTCTGGATTTTTCGGAATTTACATATGTGTGGATTTGTGCCATTAGCTCGGCGGTGAGGGAAAACACCGTGGAAACCTGCACATTCAAATATTTTCTGACTTTAGTCAGTTAGATCTGATTGTGTAAACATGATCCAATCTGTCTGGTTCCCCTCTATGGGTTACGAAGGTTTGATGGCAGTCGCTTCACTGTAATAACCAGACTTGCCAAAGCCTGGATCATGGTCAAAGCGGACCCTGCATAGAAACGGGATAAACGCTAGGAAGAAGAAGAGGAGTCCATTTAACGAGTTTTCTTGCGATTAGCAGATTCTCCCATTAGTTAGGATAAATCTATATAATTTAATGTACAAATAAACCCCTATCGAACCGGACATAAGAAGATTCTGTCGACGCAGGGTTTGTTTTGTACATTGAGGTATTACTACTACGTAATACCTCAATGGTTGTGAATGTAGGATTATTTATTTATTTATTTACAACAAATAGTTGGCTTACAGTGTGACACCCAAACGCTAACTATCTTAAATAATTTGACAAAAATACTCTTAAATATATCACAACTAGCGGCCGCCCGCGACTCCGTCCGCGTGGATTTCTTTTTTTCGAAATAAAAAGTAGCCTATGTTCTGCCTCAGGGTCTAAAGATTGTCTGTACCAAATTTCATCAAAATCGGTTGCGAGGTTTAAGCGGGAAAGCGTAACAGACAGACAGACAGACAGACAGACAGACAGACAGACAGACAGAGTTACTTTCGCATTTATAATATTAATATAGTTGGGATACAACACATACTGTCGTTTAAAATGTCGACATGCTGAACATCGTGTGTAAACCGATTCAGAAGTGTCAGGGCTCTGCTGGTGGGGGCGTTGGATGTATGGACTGTTCGCGCGCCAGAACATGAGAACAGCTGATGCCGCCGCCGCGTCCCAGTGCGTATATAATTACTAGCTAGCGGCCGCCCGCGACTTCGTCCGCGTGGATGTCGGTTTTCACTATACGAATGTTTTTTCCCGCTAACTCCCGTTCCCGTGGGAATTTTGCAATATCCTTTTGCAATTAAGCATCAAGTTTACTAAGGGACCTGCATGCCAAATTTCAAGCGTCTAACTCAAGTAGTTTAGATTTTCCATACAAACTTCCACCCCCTCATTTCGGGGAAGTGGGGGGTTGGAATGGGTCAAAAAGTAGCCTATGTTCTGTCGCAGGGTCTAAAGATTGTCTGTACCAAATTTCATCAAAATCGGTTGCGAGGTTTAAGCGGGAAAGCGTAACAGACAGACAGACAGACAGACAGACGGACAGACAGAGTTAATTACTAGTTGGGATTAGGAACAAATATGCCCATAGCCGCCAGTGCCGTCGGGTTGTTAAATTTACTTCGTAATATTTGGCAATAGTGAATTACTAGAAGTAATTTACGCCTGAACTGCAGTGTATCTGCTCCAATCAATAAATAAAAATAATAAATAAATAAATATTTCACAACATCACATTCATTGATCTGACCCCGTGTTAAAAGTAGCTTAAGCACTTGTGTTACAGACATCAGAATCAACAGTGGTATTACAAATATACTTAAATAGATACATATAACACCCAGACCAGGACAAACAGACATGTTCATGCACACAAATGTTTGTCCTGTGCGGGGATCGAACCCCGACCTCTTGCGTAACAGGCAACATCTTGACCATTACACCAAGCGGGTCGTCAAAATCAAAGTCATTCCAATCATGTTGAGCTATCTCCTTCCTTTGTATTTTCTTTGCATTGTCTTTGACCGCCTTTATTGGTCAAATGTAGGCGGTCATATGGCGACGCAATGAAGTTATAAATTAATTGTAACTCATTGCGGTTTATAACATTCAATTGGTTTGATCACAATGAATTGTAACCTACTTTAACTAATAGATTAATCAGAGGAGCACGAATTTTGTTATTTATTTATATAATTACGATGCAAGTAAAATAATCAGTTTTTATAGATATATTACACATACTAGCGTCCGCTCGCGACTTCGTTCGCGTGGTTTTTTCTCAGGGTCTAAAGATTGTCTGTGCCTTTCATCAAAATTGGTTGTAAGGTTTAATCGGAAAAGCGTAACAGACAGACAGAGTTACTTTAGCATTAATAATATTAGTAGGCATTTTCCATAAACCTTCATCTATGTTCTATAATAACTCTATCTGATAAAAAAAAGTAAAGTAAAGTATCAGCCTATTTATGTCCCATTGCAGGACAAAGGCCTCCATCATTTGAAATAATGTTTTCGTTACAAAGATGGGTTTTGACTTAATCACCACGCTTGCCAAATGCGATGCGTGTTAGCGGTCACAAACTCGGGCTGTGTTTAAAAAAATCAACACAAATTATGCCCGACCCGAGAATTGAAATGAAAATTTAGCATAGTAGGGACAGACAGAACAAAGCGACTTTGTTTTATATAAGAGTTATGTAGCGTAAAGCCTCGTTGTTTTAGTGGTGTAAGTACCAGGCCGTGGTCTGGAGGTACCGGGTTCGATTCCCGGGTCGGGCAAAAGTCGTGGCGCACGGCGCGGTCACCGGCCATATCTCACGACTGACAGACGCAACAGTGATATTTCATTATAGATCATTTGGCGACGGACTAACTTACAGGGTGATAGGATTTTTCTGATATAAATTGGAAACAGTACCACTTAATAAATGATATAATAATGCGAGCACAAGCAGATGTGCAATCCCTTGACTGACAACAAATCTATACTAATATATAAAGCTGAAGAGTTTGTTTGTATGTTTGTTTGTTTGTTTGTTTGTTTGTTTGAACGCGCTAATGTCAGGAACTACTGGTCCGATTTGAAAAATTATTTTTGTGTTGGATAGTCCATTTGACGAGGAAGGCTTTAGGCTATTGGAAATCGAAATTCACGCGGACGGAGTCGCGGGCAGCTGCTAGTAAATAAATAAAAATTAAATAGTAAGGTGTGACAGTAATCTGACATACCAAGTGGTCTAGCCGAATTGCCTTCGTGAGCGGTGATCACTTACTATCAGGTGATCCGATTGTTCGTTTGCCTTCCTATCGTATAAAAAGGTACTGTCCCAGACAAGCGACTTATATATTTTTCGCCTCCGTGTTAAGTAGCTTAAGCACAAATGTACTTAAATAGATAAAAACATGCTTGTATACTACCCAGACCAGACCATTTGATTTTTTATTACTCAACTAGCGGCCGCCCGCGACTCCGTCCGCGTGGATTTCGATTTCCAATAGCCTTAAACCTTCCTCGTCAAATGGACTACTCAACACAAAAATATTTTTTCAAATTGGACAAGAAGTTCCTGAGATGAGCGCGTTCAAACAACCGAACATACAAACAAACAAACATACAAACAAACTCTTCAACTTTTTATGTGTAAATAAGTATATAAGTATACTTAGATAAATAGGTACCTATGACTGACCACATTCCGCCAGAGTTTGAATGAAAATGCGGTTTATTCCTTCCCAAAAGACATAAATGGCTAGCGGCAATATCTCTTGCTCCCTGTTCTAAGGTGGGAATCGAACTCCATCACCGTTGCACTTGCAGTCACTTGAACCACCCTGTATATGAGGTCGGCGCTAGCATTAATAATACAGAGCGGCATCCATCACGCATTTCTTAGCGAGTGACCTACACGCACAGTGTAGTTGATGGCAGAGAGGCAAGTGTAAAGACGCTTCAAGATGTTAAGTCGTTTATAAAGGTCTGCCCGCTACATAGGTACACATATAGGTATATACTATAGCCTTAAGTCCTCCGCGTCAAATGGAATATCCACCACAAAAAGAATTTATCAAATCAGACCAGTGATTCCTAAGATTGACGCGTTCTAACAAACAAACAAACTCTAAAAAGCTTTATTATATTAGTACCTATATAGATTCTTTTTGTGTATTTTTGTATGGTGTCATTATTTGACAAATGGGAGATCGAGGGCGACGTATTGCCACCAGTGAGTCAATGGGTGCGTTTAGCAGAAAAAAGCGCTAGGAAGCGCTTGTAAGCAAAATGGCGATTGTTAAGCAAAATGGCGGATTGTTTCAGCGCAACTGAAGTTAGCAAACACGTCCTGGCCGAAACGTTACGTTATGAATTGCGCATACGGTCTTCGGCAGAGACGTGATTGCCATACGTAAATGTGAAGTTAAATGTATAATAATAAACTATCCTCAGATAAATGCGTAGAAATATAGAAACAATCATATTATGTGATACGATATACATTTGTTTCTGATCATTAAGTAGAAAGCCTGTTTTATTTATCGTCATTATTATATTCTCCTTCATTGCACTCCACTGCTGGGCATAGGCCTCCTCCAGTGTCATTCTTATAGTGACCACACTGGGCTTTGTTACATCAGTATAATGACAATAAAAAAACTACACCACGGAGGCAGTTTTGACAGTACCCCCCCCCACCTTCCTTGAGTCATATTCCTCATTACCGTGGGTAGTGATCATTGTATGAAATGAAACACATAACAACTCTCTTGGCAAAATTTATGGAGTGTTCCCATTGCCTTCTCCAATGACAGTTGCAGTACTATTTTATTCACCTGTAAATTCATATTTCTTTACGACATCCTTAGCTATACTGTGGCATAAGCACGCTTAACGTAAGTATGAAATGACTCACATTTGCTATAGTTCGGACACGGCATAGCAAATTCTTGTAGACCCATAGATATTTATGGCTATTTGGTTGTTATTCTAAGAGGTGCATAGGTCCATACACTTGAATACTTAAATATGACCTTTATATACTTCGATCCGATCAGAAATTGCCATCAAACTTTGAAGTGAAGTGTCGCTTCTAAACGAACGTTATGTCAAACAAAGTGTTGCCACAGTTCCCTGGTTCATCATCATCAATCAATCAATCAATCAATATCATTCATCATCCTAGCGCCTCTCCCGGTTGCATCCTCGGCCATTGCCTTGGAGCCCAGGGTGCGCTGCGACTATGATCCTGAACTGACATGCCTGGTTATTACAGTGGAGCGACTGTCGTCTGACCTCCATAACCACAAGGGAAACCAGACCAGTTGGATCATAGTCGGGACCAACGGCTTAACGGGCCCTTCAACGGCCAAGTCACACAACACTTACTATAATAATGAAGAAATCGCACTAAGGAAGGCTAGGCACGATTTTGTCTAGATTTCATTACCTTTTAGAGATGAGCTTTTTAGATGATGATAGAATGTTTTTGATGGGATTTTATTTGCTAAAATAGACATCTTAATGCAAGATCTTGCGATACTGCAAACAACAAAAATATATTTTTTTTAATATTGTACTTTTCGATTCAGTTGAATTTTAAAATTTAATTCAAGCATTACCCCTATCAGGAGCAAAGTAAAAATAGTTTTACAAACAGTATTTTCTTTACAGTAAAACCTTTAACTATTTTTAAGCCATACATTTCTTAATTTATTACAAACTAATCTCTACCCCATAACGCGATAAGTGACAGATCACATTAAAACATAACAATAAAGTTATCTTCCATTACCCAATACGGCGCTAAGTAAAATTTCAACACCACAATAATTGTCTATGCCCGGCACAGATAAACAAAAGCGTCTATAAATCAGGCATAGACAAAAGAGAGAGTTTGATTATGGTTCGAGGTATAGTCGGCATGAAAGGAGGCGGATATTGCGGTTGCGTTGCCGACTGTACTTTTAATACGTAGGATGGTGTTGTGCTGTAGTGTTTAATAAGTGTAGATTATTTTTTTTTGTATAATATCGACAAAATAAAAAAAAAAACATATTATTATTATTTCGACTAACCCCAAACTAAGGGTGCGTTTCCACATAAGCTGAGCTGGGGGGCGATTCACTAAGCGCAAATGTCATAATCTCACGGTTGCATCATCGTTGACAGTAGAAATTTAGTACTAATTTTGTACTGTCGCCGTTGATACAACCGTGAGATTATGACATTTGCGCTTCGTGAATTCCACCTCTGCGCGGAGCTGAGCAGAGACGTGTAAAAATTGACCAATCACATTCCTCAAAATACACATCTCATCTCCGCTCCGATTCTGATTGGTTGCAAACCAAACAAAAAATAATAATTTGAAAAAAAACTGTCTCAGTGCTGCATAAGCCCGTGCTCTAAAAGGTGTAAGCGATCAAAACACGCAATCAGTCGTCTCATTCACGGCATAATGCCGTCCATCTTTTAACACTTCTTTGCTTTTGTAACTCGGCCCCTTTGTGCTTCACTTATTGATAGCCTGTTCACGGTGCGACTTGATGCGATTGAGTGCGATTGTCCTGCGACTTTTTTATGTCTTTGTTTTATGAGGGAAGTTATAATTGCGATAATTTTAGGTAATTTTTAATGCTATATATAACCATTACTTTTTAAACATTAGGGGGCGCTCTATTTTTTAAACCAGGGGGTACATCAGATCCATTATTCGCCTCGAGACTAGAAGCAAGAGGTGCTGGGTTCAACCCCTAGCCAAACGTCAGATGATTATTAATTTATTAAAAAAATAAAAGAAATGTCTTAGAAATTGTTATACTTAACGGAGCGTGTTATTTGAATTATTTCATTTTGCCCCGCCTAGGCTTCCCACTGGTGGGGCAGATTCCACTGCTTCAAAAGTTGCAATGGAAAATAAATAAATAAATATTTCACAACATCACATACATTGATCTGACTCCGTTATAAGTAGCTTAAGCACTTGTGTTACAGACATCAGAATCAACAGTGGTATTACAAACATACTTAAATAGATACATATAATACCCAGACAAGGACAAACAGACATGTTCAGTTCATGCACACAAATATTTGTCCTTTGCGGGAATCGAACCCGCGACCGCATAAGCAACATCTTGATCGTTACTCCAAGCGGGTCGTCAAAATGCCTCACTGAATCAAGTTTGACATCACAAATTAAAATAAAATCTGATGTTTTTATTGTGTGGTGTCTACGACTCTATGAAATTAGTCGCAAGTTTATGTCACACTCTATAAACACATTTTCCTGCGATTAATCGCACGTCTATGTCTCGCCCGGGCATCGAAATACCGCACCTGACCTCTGCATTCACACGCCCGCTCCGCGATCAATCAGCTTCTATCTCGAGATAATAATTCAATAAGTGTATGAATGCGGCAATTGACGACATCCTCGTTGTGGAGTATGGGTTCGATTCCCGGGTCGAGAAGAATAGAGCAATTTTAAACTATTATATACCATTGAAAGCTTCGACCAACACTTCGTTGGTTAAGTAGTTTAAGTATCAGGCTGTTTCGTCAAGGTCCTAGGTTCATATCCCGGTTTAGACAAAATTTGTGTCGGTCTTTCCGAATACAGCTCGTGTTTGTGATCACCAATTTGGGGTGCCAAAGTCAAAGTTGCTTATTATACCATTTGATTAATATAGAAATTCTTTTGCACGTAATATCTTTTTTTATCTAGATGTGTGATAAATATGGTGTAACAAAATATACTGTAAATATTTTAAGGGCAGATTGTTCAGTGGCAATGTAATACATTCAAGGCAATGGCCGAGGATGCAACCAGGAAAGGCGCTAGGATGATGATGATGCCTTTTGATTATGATGACTTCTGCACAGAGTAAGTACATATTTATATAATTCTGCTGATTAAATAAAGAGGAAAGTGAGTGTTCTTGTGTTTTTGCACTTACGTATATTGTTATCACACGGAGACGTGATATTTTTCCGAGTAAGTGTTTGACAAACCAAGGGTCGCGGGTTCGAATCCCACTAAGAGCACATGTTTGTATGATGAACGTCGGCATTTGTATTATTCTTCTTCCTAGCGTTTATCCCGTTTCTATACGGGGTTCGCTTTGACATAGTATGATGAGCATAGTACAAGCTTCGAGCTTAGTTTGGGGTAGGCAGTTGGTGTGTTAGTCCAATGTTAAATTGGATTATTCCACTCTGCCCCACCAAGGTGCCCCACAGGTGGGGCAGATTCCACTGTTTCAAATTTGTAGTGGAATATGCCCCACTGAATCAATTTTTTGCACTAGGGTCAGCATAGTATAGAAATCCTATACTTATCAATCATCAGACATTGTGAAAATTTTCTCAACAACTAGTTTTCATAATCGCAACGGGTCGGGTAAACGTCAAAACAGATCAAAGCTTGTATTTTTCGACGTTTGACAAGCGGAAACGCGGCGCGGCCATCTTGCGCCGCGGCCGGAAGTAGCCATTTCGCGCCGTCAGCGATTGGTTCAGAGCTACGAAGATATAAGATGTTCCATTTTGAATTTTGGTGGCTGTTTGTTTTGTTATTACACCTTTTTACTGTAATGCCAGTAAGAAGAAAACCCGTTATAATATAAATAAATGGTGATTAGGCGTTCCATTTTCAAGTTTCTCTTCTGTTTGTTTTGTAATTACATTCACTTTTTAAACTCTAATTTTAATATAAAGAAATACCCATTATAACACATGTAAAAATACTTTAGATTAACACACCAATTACCTTGCCCCAAACTAAGCTCGAAGCTTGTACTATGGAAGCTAGGGAACGGATAAACATATGTATATGTACATTAAATACTGTAATCTATACTAATATATTATTAATTAATGTAATAAAGATGAAGAGTTTGTGTGTTTGTTTGTTTGAACGTGCTAATCTCAGGAACTAGGTACTGGTACACCCGATGTCGACCATATCTCAAGGCATTTTGAATTAGTTAAAAACACAGTCATTCCTAAAAAAAATCATTTTTTTTGAAATGACTGATCCTGTCTAGACCTTTCTAGGTCTACGTCTGAACTAGACATGTCCATCGGAAGCGGGCGTGGTTCGCTTTTACAAAATTGCCAGATGCCTAAAACTTGGTTCGTTTTCCATTTACTATTAGCCCGCTAGTCTATTGGATAAAGGCATCGCTTTGCGTAGCTTTTACATCGCTTTTGATTGCATAAGTCTTGGGCAAATGTTTAGATACTGCATTACGGGTGGATTCATAGGAAGCTTTAAGTTAATTCATTTTTTCCGTGCTATTGATCTGTTTAAGAACAAATTTAATTTAAATCAAAAAATAATTATGCTTTCCGATGGAAGTCGAATAAAAATAGGAGATAATCAATATCAACCGCAAACGAGTTAATTCAATTGTCATGCCATGGATTTTTGATATTGTTTTTTATATAAAAAGGTGTAACAGTGTGAACGCACACTTTAATAGTCTAATTGCGTTCACACAGTCACAAAATATAAATAATCTAATACAAAAGAATAAAACTACTCATTAGGTTAACACAAGAAGACGCGGGTTGGATCCCTGCGCATTTATTTTTAATAATATTATGTTCTTTAATCATACTATATATTTCAAAAATGCTGCATTATAATCTGTTATCTATAAGTTTTAAAGATCTAAGCAAAATAAATAAAATACTTCCTACGTAAAGAATGTATTCATAAAAAATGCAGGAATACCTCTTTCATAAAGCTACACATAGCATTTGTTAGAAAGAGGTGTGCTTCAACGATGACTCGTTTGCGTGGCGGTACCAGCACTATCCTGAGGTGCGATTCACTAAGCGCAAATGTCATAATCTCATGGCTGTGTAATCGGTGACAGTACTAAATTAGTACTTGATTACTACTGTCACCATTTTTACAGCCGCTGCGAATATGACATTTGCGCTTAGTGAATCGCACCTCTGAAGGTTTTTGTTGACAGATGGGATTTACCTATTATTCAAAGATGGGTCACAATTTACACAACTTAATTGTCTTAATTAAAAATTGTAATTGCGTTCTATTTTGTGCTGTACATACTAAAACTAGTTATTAAGGAATATTGTTACTAACTTTTATGGGCCCAGTCTGAAATAAAGATTCCAATTTGAATTTGAATAGCCCGAGTAACTTGACCCAATAGACAGAGCTCCGTAACATAAATACATTAGAACTGTCTGGCGGGTAGATCAAAGGTTTCATCAGTTAATGAAGACTGGATTTGTTAATTAATCTCCTTCTCATTATGCAATGTTGGATCGCGGTCGAAAAATTATTTTCTGCGTTGTTTTTTGAATATGTAAAAGTGTTGGGATCTTGTAAGCTGTAGTTATGGCTTGATAGTGATTATGTTAGTGGTTGCAGTCTGGTTTTTGTGCGTAAGGTCCTGAGTTCGATTTAAAGATTATTTGTATTTAAATACACCAATAACCTATTTCATAAATAATCTTAAAGCTTGCACTATAAATGCTAGGGAACGGATAGACATACTTAAATACTTTTTTAATATCTATGACTCGAGTACAAATGACAATGTTCAACACAAATTTTGCCCTTAGCAGTATTTGAACCCGCGACCCTGGCTTAAGATCAGTGTGTCTAACCACTAGACCAGTAGACCAATTATGCTCCGGTAATCTTATTGAAATTAATGTTAAAGTTTAAATTGATTGAATTAACGGAGCGTAATTACGTTCCGTTAATTACAAAAAATACAAAAATACCTGTTATAAACTATCTATGTACATTAAATAGATATGTTAATTTCTCACAACATCACATACATTGATCTGACTCCGTGTAAAGTAGCTTAAGCATTTGTGTTACAGATATCAGAATCAACATTGGCATTACAAATATATTTAAAAAGCTACATGTAACACCCAGACCAGGACAAAGAGACATGTTACTGCGCACAAATGTCTGTCCTGTGCGGGAATCGAACCCTTGATCCCGTTCTTGACCACTGCACCAAGCGGCTCGTCGAATAACATTGTAACATAACATCTGTTAATTGAACCAGCATTAACAAGAACCAAACTCACTACCTCACGCTTAATAATATCCCACCTCACAACATTTAAGTAGTATATTTAATTAAAAGTCTAAGTAAGTTATAACGATCATATTAACAAGTAAAAACTGGCCAAGAGCGAGTCGGACTCGCGCAATGAGGGTTCCGTACAAATTCTATTTAGGTATGACGTATTAAAAAACTACTTACTAGATTTCGGTCAAAACAATTTTCTTTGGTAGTTTGTATGGTAATATACATTATATATGTTCTTTAGTTTTATCTAGATAGAGGGGGGAGGGACACATTTTACCACGTTGGAAGGGTGACACGCAAAGTATTTGTTTTAGAAAAAAAATATGTTAGAAACTTCAATACCATTGTTAAATACCTATTCATAGATAACCCACACGTACAATACCAACTAATCCCAACTAATATTATAAATGCGAAAGTAACTCTGTCTGTCTGTCTGTTACGCTTTCCCGCTTAAACCTCGCAACCGATTTTGATGAAATTTGGTACAGACAATCTTTAGACCCTGAGACAGAACATATGCTACTTTTTATTTCGAAAAAAAGAAATCCACGCGGACGGAGTCGCGGGCGGCCGCTAGTGAAAAAAAAAAACAGGTTCAGTTTTGTTTGACTATGGGGACCCCTCCCCTACTCACCAAGTTTCAACAGTATAGTACTCATAGTTTCGGAAAAAAGTGGCTGTGACAGACTGGCGGACAGACAGACATGACAAAACTATAAGGGTTCCGTTTTGTTGCTATTTAGCTTCGGAACCATAAAAATCTGAATAGAGACGTCGATTTAAATGCGGACTGGGCGCATTAATTACTGTAATGCGTCGAATATTTCACACTAATAGATCGTACGGCGATTAAATACGACGACCGGTGTGTGCGCGTGCGCATTGGCGCATGGGACACGAGAAATAAGAAGAAATTATGATACAACCCTCCGGACGATATTTGGCCATGTCGGCCGATCTTAGAATTAAACACACGTAAGTACGCAGGATACAATATTATAGTCAGCGTTGCCAGATTATTTTTTTGACGTGTCTGAATTTTGGAACTATTTGAGTGATAAAAGCCGGATTTTTCCTTGAAAGCGGGTTATAGTATAGCGGCCAAGAGCGACTAGGGCATACAACGGGGCGTAGACACAATTTATAGAAACCTCAAATAGGTTTAATGAAACATTCGTTTATGTGAAACACGAATTTCTTTTTTTCTATTTCTATACTTTTTCATAAGCGGTTCACAGAATACATCTTCTTATCAAGTTTCAACAGTATAGTTCTTAGAGTTTCGGAAAAAATGGCTGTGGCATACAGGCGGACAGAAAGACCAGACAGACATGACGAATCTATGCACGGACGGTCGAGTTATCCCCGAAAAGCGGGACCGGGCCTGTCCCGCGCGGGACATCAAATTTTAGTTAAAAATTAGGGACGTCCCGCCTAAATCGGGACGTCTGGCAACGCTGATTATAGTGCACTAGTACTTACTTGTGCACTTACTTACTTACCTGTGCTTGCACACTTGTGCAAGCACAGGTGCACACTCTATTCCCTCAATGCCATAGTTCGGTGACACGGTCTGACACGACCGTAGAGAGATCAGGCTCAAGACCAACGGCTTCCGAAGCACGGATGAGCTCGAGTTTTTTTTAATATTTTTTATTCACAATGTGTTCACAGTAATTTTCCAATCACTAATTGGTGTCTAAGCATCACTCAATAATCAGTAGGTCTCGTGTCGCATCGATCAATGGACACACTCACAGTATGGCGCGTGTGATATGCGCTGTCGTTAGGCGAGTCTGTGATCCTCCGATAGCAAGGGAATCCAGTTGAGCATCAACAACTAGCAGCATACGCAACATACACAACAACAAATAAATTTTATATACAGACTAGCGGCCGCCCGCGACTCCGTCCGCGTGGATTTCCATTCCAATAGCCTAAAGCCTTCCTCGTCAAATGGACTATACGGCACAAAAACATTTTTTCAAATCGGACCAGTAGTTTCTGAGATTAGCGCGTTCAAACAAACAAACATACAAACAAACATACAAACAAACTCTTCAGCTTTATAAATTACTAGCGGCCCGTCACGCGGTTTCACCCGCGTCCCGGGGGAACTACTTCCCGTACCGGGATAAAATATAGCCTATGTTACTCTGGGTGAATGTAGCTTTCCAACAGTGAAAGAATTTTTCAAATCTGCCTAGTAGTTTCGGAGCCTATTCAATTCATACAAACAAACAAAAAATCAAACCTTTCCTCTTTATAATATTAGTATAGATTATAGCGTTATTAGATTTTTATAGTAATAGCGGCCGCTCACGACTTCGTTCGCGCGGATTTTCTTTTTTCCCATGGGAGCATTTAATCGGGATAAAAGTATCCCATCACTAAGTCAGCCCATACCCTGCCTGTATACCAAATTTCATCAAAATCCATCCAGTAGTTTCAGCGTGATTGACTGACAAACATCCAATCCATCCAAACAAACTTTCACAACTAAGAATCGGCTCCGTGGGTTCGATTCCCGGGTCGGTACATTGTGTAGGTTTTTCGAACACAGTCCGGGTTTGTGATCGCCAACTCGCATTTGGCAAGCGTGGTGATTAAGTTAAAACACTTAAGACATAACACTAAATTGTCCGCCTCTTTCCCCGTTGCCACATAGATTTTGTTCTAGATGTCCACTCTATAGGTAGTAGTGATTCCTGAATGACACAAGAAAGAGCTTCGAACAATTTTGTATGAAAGCAGGAATACTTAAAAAAACCGCCATTTTAAGAAAATCAAGTTTCGGCTGCCATTCTTGAAACGCATATCAATCGACAGAGTAAGTAATTATATAAAAAAAGTGTTCTGTAATCAAAGCTCTGAGTGATACGGTTTCCGAGATATAAGTCCCCAAAAACTGAAAATAGTGACTCCTTCAAGCGAAGCGGTCAGAAGTACCTTGCTGGCTAGTATGGCAAAGTATGGGAGTGCACATGTGCGCTATAAAAAATTCCTGATCCGGGAATCAAACTCGGCGCCTCGAGAACACGTCATTGACCAAGTTACTGGTTACTGCACTATGACGAATATCGATACTTTTTGCATTCATCGATTTCTCTAATCGAAATTCCGCGAATCGATCACAGATTCGTGACTGTTAGAAATTAAATATTGGTTAGATAATTATTATTTGCTTTTAATGACTCATTAGTTCATTAAGCACATTGTTGTGTTGTTACAATAATGGCGGTTTCTGTGACTCACTCAATCAATATGACAGGCTATGCCGTATGTCGAGTCCATAATGAACATTTCATTAAATGGCCAAGTCTTAACTTACCTACTTGTGTTTGACCAGATCGTGAAATCGTCTACATTTCAGAATATTTGTTATTAAATCCACCCAATAATGGGAAAGGGGAAAGTTTTAAACGCTTTACAAAAACAACTCAAATAAGTTCCCGTCCAAAAGAAATGTAGACGATTTCACGATCTGATCAAACTGATTTGGCCATTTAATGAAATGTTCATTTCAACGGTATGGTCACGACATGTACATAATTTTCTCTCTTAAGTATGTAGTTAAAAAAAAAAGTGATAACTGACTGCTAAGTTTCTTCCGGCGTCTCTTCTTAGCAGGCCATTCACGTCGAGGCGGTGGTAGGGTGAAAAAAGCATTGACGTGCAAAATAATTTATGTACTATGTAGATCAATTTGCTGAATAAATAATTTAATTTGATTTGATTTCAGATGTTACAGCGCTGATTTCTCCTTCTTGTCGTGGATTCAAATACCGCGAGGAAGAATTTTACTTTGAGAGGATTCCTAGTTTTATTAGGCTTGCAGGCTTAAATCACCTGATTGTCTGTTAAGAATGATATTTCCGTGCTTGTGAGGTCTCTGTCTGTGATCTAAAGTTGTGTGGTTTCTCTTGTGAGGGTAACGGAAATCAGGTGGCATCGTTTTATTAACCAGACTAGTGTTTATCCCGTTTCTATGCGGGGTCCGCTTTGACCATGATCCAGGATTTGGCGAGTCTGGTTATTACACTGAAGCGACTGCCATCAGACCTGCGTAACCCATAGAGGGGCACCAGACAGATTGGATCATGGTTACACATTCAGATCTAACGGAACTAATGTCAGAAACAATCTGAATATGCAGGTTTCCTCACGGAGTTTCCCCTCACTGCCGAACTAATGGCACAAATCCACAGATAGATTTTCGAAAAATCGAGAGATGTGGGCCTGATTCGAACCACGAACCTAACGTATGTGAGGCGCGGTCTAACCACTAGGCCACCATCGCTCTCAAATTATTTCATAGTATTGATTAGAGAAATTATACATTACTAGCGGCCGCCCGCGACTCCGTCCGCGTGGATTTCGATTTCCAATATCCTATGTGTTATTCTGATGTATAAGCTACATATATTGTGGTAAAGTTTCATTCAAATACATTCAGTAGTTTTTACGTGAAAGAGTAACAAACATCCATACATCCAAACATCCATACATCCACACATACAAACTTTCGCCTTTATAATAGTAGTAGGATTCATGCACTCTAATGTTTGCACAACGGGTAAATCGAATCCGTGACTTCTTGTGTAATCATCATTTTCCCAACCACAACACAAAATGGTGGACAAATATAGACATAAAATGATAAATTATAATGACTCCGTTCACCTTAGAGGTAGACGACTAAACTAACATCCCAACTAATATTATAAATGCGAAAGTAACTCTGTCTGTCTGTCTGTCTCTCTGTCTGTTACGCTTTCCCGCTTAAACCTCGCAACCGATTTTGATGAAAGGAGAACGGCAAACTGAGTACCACTCGTAAAACTAAGCGTTCCCAGAACTAACTATATAGGATTTAAAGGTAATCATGAGACGAACATTTTTCAATTTGAAGTAGATTTTTAGAAGCTGGGAATAGCCGGAAATCCTTGATTGTATTATCTTATAAAATTCCTGAAACAAAACGCCGGTCATCGAACATGGAAAAACAGAACGCATTTGACGTTATCTGAACAGCGACTCTTTAGTTTATGTTTGATAATGTGTCAAAATTGATCGGAAAGACATCGGTCAATTAATATTCATTTTCATAATCTTTATTGCATTCTTGTTCACAATATTTGCCATGTTATGATTTGTTAAATGATTTGCCTTCAGTTGAGCACGCAGATACATACAATAATAAATATGTTGTATACAATAATAAAAATGTAATATAATAATATTACAATAGATGTGTGTAGGTTGAGCACCTTTGCTCCTGCGCTGTCAGCTATTCTGCGAAAAGGGACTCTTCGAGTGTGATTTGTGTGATTATTTGTGAGGACTTTCTAATATATACCAGAATGTTTTAGTATTTAGTGTGGGAACTTGCTAATGCGGTGATTATTGAAATATGCGCGCCTATCACGCATACATCGTCATGTCCAATAAGACTCGAATGAAAATCTTCTCAATATTGTTCAGCGCTGGATTTATCTTATCTTACAAAGAAGAGAAGCATAATATTATTTTAGAGAAATAAATAATAATTATTACATAATGATGTTGGTCTTTATTTTCCTCCTTGTTTTATTTGTTTTGAAAAAGCAGTGACTGTACGTTGATCTATCATAAAAATGCTTAACCACCAGTAAGGTGTTCCTCCACCCTACAGGTTTATATTAGTTTGCACAATGTTATACAAAATAATAAGCAATAACAATGGAGGGTCACCAATGATATTTAAAAAATATCATTGGGGCTCATATTTAGTACACTTCAATTTGACAGGTTTAAAAACTGTTTATAACGCCATCTGGAGAACGAATTTGACGTTGGCATTATTTGGGACAGAACTATTGACATTTTAGACCAATAGATGTCGGTGCTCGTATATTTAATATACTCCATGGCAATAAGGTCAATTTTTGCTTACATTTCAAAGTGACAGTCAGATGGTCAAAGCTTTAGTAACATTTGGGGAAATGGCAATTCTGTGGATAATGTAAAAGTTGCATTGGAGGTTATGTTTGAAATCATCTTTTTATCCCCAGCTTTAAAAAATATGTCAACATTACATTTTTTGATAAGCATCATTAGAGGATTGATTTTCTAGTATTCACTTCTTGGAACGCTAAGTCTTTATGTGGTACTGGAAATACATGGGATTCTGCCGTTGTCCTTTGGTACAGACAATCTTTAGACCCTGAGACAGAACATAGGCTACTTTTTATTTCGAAAAAAAAGAAATCCACGCGGACGGAGTCGCGGGCGGCCGCTAGTTTTTATATAATTCAACACAAATGTGACATAAAATTTATGTTGCACATTAATCTTACCTATCTTGTAATGTTTTCTTTTCGCCTAATAGGAAGAAAATTAATGTATTTCTAGCGGAAACGGTAAAATATGTCGCGGTGACGTGGCCTTTTAATAGATACTATTCGGATGCATCTTTGACAAAGTGGTTGATCAAACTTGAAAGAGATAATTGCTAGGTCGTGAGTTCAAATCCCGCGTTGGACCGAAAATGTGTATGTTGTCCGAAAAACTAAGAATAAGCGACTCTTAGTTTTTTTTTCTTTATTTATTATTTGCGAAATTATAACATTAATCTGTTAATAATATCATTATTTAATACACAAATGTTTATGTGTGTGATCATAAGCAAATATAAGCTATATCTAAATACACAAACTTAAAAAAATATTGAAAGTTGGAAGACATTGGATAATGGAGAAAAATAAATTTCTCACAACATCACATACATGGATCTGACTCCGTGTTAAGTAGCTTAAGCACTTGTGTAACAGATTTCAGAATCAACAGTGGTATGACAAAATATACTTAAATAAATATCTATTAAAACTCTCATATATCGCACCCAGACTATGTAAATAAATATTAACAGATATTTATTTATGATTTTACAAATAATTGCACTAGAAGACCCAATTACATATGCTCAAACAAACAAATGTTTGTCCTGTGCGGGGATAGAACCCGCGTCATCTAATAATAGTCAACTTCTTATAGACTATGTCCAGCTCCAATGCAGGCGATGGTTTGATGACAATGACTTTGGAATTATTACCGTTAGTTTAATTTTGACAACTGACTCAATTAGAAAACAGCGTGTCATTGCTTGCGGTAAATGATAAAATGTGCGGGTTTACCCAAAGTTATTTGTGAGTGGGTCCATTCTATGAAGCAAAACGTAATTTAACATTAACAATAGAAACTTTTTAAGAAGTCGTTTGCTTGTTTTAATTTAAAGGGGCTCGAAACAAATAGACGTATTTTACCACTAGCGGCCGCCCGCGACTCCGTCCGCGTGGATTTCGATTTCCAATATCCTATGTGTTATTCTGATGTATAAGCTATATTGTGGTAAAGTTTCATTCAAATCAATTCAGTAGTTTTTACGTGAAACAGTAACAAACATCCATACATCCATACATCCATACTTACAAACTTTCGCCTTTATAATAGTAGTAGGATTATAATCCTGCGATATTATCCATGGTTAAAGATATTTAAAAAGGCATTTTTATTCAAGAAAACCATAGCATTTTGTCCATAAATAAATCTCCTCCTTCTCCTTGAGTGTACGTTTGTTTGTTTGAACGCGCTAATCTCAGAAACTACTGGTTTGAATTGATAAAATCTTTTTGTCTTGGATTTTCCATTTGTCGAGGAAGGTTTTAAGCTATAGTATAACTAAAATGCACTTGTGAGCTGAAACCGAAATCCACGCGGAACAAGTCGCGGGAGCCAGCTAGTTGTTATACAGGGTGGTATTTTGTAATGCGAACTGAAGGGAAAGTAGGTACTCTTAATACTGCAGATAGAAAATTGTCAAGGAAATCTTTCCTTTTGTTTTTGATAAGAAAGAAATCTGCATTCATGGATTTTCGAAAATTTCGAAAAGATTTTCTTTGTAATAATTTTCTATCTGCAGTATTAATATTACTTTCTCTTCAAGTGGCATTACAAAATTTAGCCCTGTGTATATCCATCCTATATCTAACACCTTCCATGAATTCCAAGCATACTTCGGCCTATCAAATAGCATCAATAGCAACAAAGAAGTCTCATAATGCGTTGTTATTACAAAGATTTGATTGTAATTGTTCTGTGTTCACAAAAAAACATTGACGTCCAGTGATCAGGGCACAAAAGATCTTTGTTGAGTTATGTTGATGTGAGGTTTAATAGATGTGGCTGAGCTTTTTTGGGTTAAAACAGAAAAAAATTGTGTGAAAGAAAATCTATACTAATATATAAAGCTGAAAAGTTTATTTGTATGTTTGTTTGTTTGTTTGTTTGAACGCGCTAATCTCAGGAACTACTGGGCCGATTTGAAAAAAACTTTTTGTGTTGGATAGTCCACTTGACGAGGAAGGCTTTAGGCTATTGGAAATCGAAATCCATGCGGACGGAGTCGCGGGCGCCCGCTAGTTAATTTATATAATTATAATTTGATAATACGCCAGTTCTGGTATTTTTAAACTTTTTATTACATTTATGAAAAAAAAAATACATTTGCTCGGTACATTGGCTCCTCTCTGCCTGATGTAAGCAAAAGAGGAGCCTAACTACCATGACAACGGATGTGGAACCAAGATTGTATTCTATCCGTTGGCTTCGCCATACAGGTCTGTATTAATTCTTCACGCTTTTTTTTAAAGAAACCCAGGTTATAGGAAGTAGGAAACCCGCACGCTGGCAACGCATTCCATCGCTCAATAATTCGGCAAAGAAATGAATCTCCAAACTTCTGGGCTCGTGATGGAATAGTGGCCACGGTAAATGGATGGTTTTCTATCAAATAGTTTATAATGTTGGGAACCAAATACAGACATAAACTACCCACCATATATAGAAATATTTTAATTAACAGATTTTGACATGTCGGTTGGTCTAGTGGTCTACTGGTCTTAGCCACAAAACCATGGACCGCTCAGGTTAAAATCCCGACAGAGTTTTTTTTTTCGATTGACTACATTTTGTGCTCGTGATTTCAATTTAAGTATGTATCCATAGTATACATACAACCTTTAAATATATCCATATAACCTTTAAACGCAGTTTTGGGCTAATAAATTGTTTTGTCGGTTCGAGGAACTACAAACAAAACAGTTTTACCATAATTATACCTACTAATAGAGGGTGATCTAACCTCATCCAGTGTAGTGTAGATCTGTGTTATATGACCGTTTGCAAATGTCGACCGTAGGTGCGCCGTCATCCCCGATTTGAAAGATTGGCTCAAGAATGTTATAGACAGGACGGTGGAAAATTAAATAAAAATAAATAAATATAAATATTTTGGACTGACACACCAAATGCCTAGCCCCAAACTGAACTCGAAGCTTGTACTATGGAAGCTAGGGAACGGATAGACATTTATAAATCTATACTCTATACTAATATATAAAGCTGAAGAGTTTGTTTGTATGTTTATTTGTTTGTTTGTTTGTTTGTTTGAACGCGCTAATCTCAGGAAGTAATAATATTAGTAAAGATATAATTTAAAGAGAGAGGATGTATTTAAATTGTTTTTATAAGCATTTATCTTGTCTATAACATTCTAAAGCACAACACACCGCCTGTTGAGAGGCGCGTATCGGTACAATAGCAATTATTGTATCGAAAACTCGATAACATCGACAGAATATCGATATCAGTGGGTGCACAGCGTTGAGGTAACATTGAATAGAGTACTTTCAATACCTAAAGTTCTTGAACTTAACAATAACTGAGTAGCTGTTAATAATGTATTTTCTTGTTCAAAATCAGAAATATTTACGCAGGCTTCAAAGATGCACTTATAAATCGTCAAAAAAAAACATTACTTTTACAATTTTTTTTTATTAATTTATTTCCAAAGATGTATTGTGCACTTTACATTTATAATAATAATTTAGTCAGAGATAGAACCCGGCAGATGTACACACCACATTTAGATCAAACGGTACAAAAAAGCCTCTGCGCTGTTGGCTTTGGCCCCACGCATGCTTCAAAGGACCGGGTCCCAGTGGACCCGAGATCTCCAAGAGTTCCTACAAATTATAATAATATTAATAGCCATTTATTTCGGATTTCTCTTACATCCATTTTATAATCTCTGCCAAACTGCGCAGCAGTTTGTCGGCATTATATGATGGAGACTTTGCCCTGCAGTACATTATTAGGCGTACGTTTCGTTTATTATCTGCGACTATCTATATTAGGCGTACGTTTCGTTTATTATTGCCCTGTAGCCCTGGGCATAGAATAAGGCTACGGTAACTCCTGCCTGTCGTAAAAGGCGACTAAAAGGAGGCTTCGGCGATGAAGGCACCTCGCAGCAGATATGCAACAGAGGCTGGTGGACTCGGCGAAGTAGGCAATGTCGATGGCCTAGAGGGCGGCTGCAGTTAGCATAGCTGCTGCAGTCGGCCAGACACATCATCCGACTTCTCCTTCAGTCGTAGCGGTTCTCCGTTCCACTGAACCAGGGAGGGGAAGGACGAGTGTGTGCGCCTGCGTTTGCGCGAACGCTTGCGCACCCTAAAATATCCTGCGCACTTGACCGCTTCCGTAAATGGACTCCGATTTCCCAAAAGCCCCGTGGCGACAGGAAAAGGTAGAGAGATCCGGCCTGATGCACGCTGAGTTTTGTCCGACTCCTGCACACGGGCGGTCCCGGGGGTGTGATTACACGCCGTGGTCGCTTCTGCGCTGCAAATTTGGGACGACAGCGCGGATTCGGCAACACCTGGGATGACAAAGCAGCCCTATTTAGGGAGGCACTGCTTTCCTCGCTCAGCCGAGGATGGGGCTAGAAAAGGTGCCCTAAACAAATGCTCGTCCCTTTTCGATTAATGGTAGTAACCGCGGCTGCCATTGCATCATCTTCTCGCGGTCGAAGCAGCAAAAATAATTATAAAAAGAGTTATAACTCCAAAGTTACCAAAATGATTTTTGGCGCGTGGAATGTGAGAACGCTGATTGACCGAGACTGCAATGCATGCCCAGAGCGTAAAACCGCTATAGTAGCGCGCGAGCTTAGTCGCTACAATGTTGACGTAGCTGCTCTCAGCGAAACCCATCTTGCTGATGAAGGAGAGTTGGTGGAAGTTGGAGGTGGTTACACTTTCTTTTGGAAAGGTACCGCCACCACCGAGGACAGACGTTCTGGTGTAGGCTTTGCTGTCAAAAATCGGTTGGTAAAGTCTCTTGAGGAGTATCCTGTGCACATCTCGGACCGCGTTACCACGCTGCGCCTCCACTTGGATCAAGACAATTTCCTTAATGTCATTAGTGTCTATGCTCCAACCTTAGACAAGTCCGATGACGTTAAGGATCAATTCTATGAACAGTTGACAGCGTGTCTTGACGGAATAAACTCGAAGGAACAGGTTTTGCTGTTAGGCGATTTCAATGCCAGAGTGGGTCGGGACTTTGAGGCTTGGCCTGGGGTCCTGGGCAGACATGGAGTTGGTAATATGAACAGCAATGGTCATTTACTACTCAGTCTTTGTGCTCAATTTCAACTAGCGATCACAAACACCATGTTTCGCCTGCCCGCTAAGCACAAGACAACGTGGATGCACCCACGATCAAGACACTGGCATCTGATAGATTACGCTATCGTACGGCAAAGGGACATCTGCCAAGTCCTAGTCACTCGTGTAATGCGGGGTGCCCACTGTTGGACTGATCACCGACTAGTTGTTACTAGACTGCGATTGCGTCTGCATCGACCACGCAGATCCCAAATTATAAAACCAGTGCCCGTAAACTTAGACAAGCTTAAGGACGGAACGGTGAGGGAGTCTTTTGCGGAAGCTCTTGAACCTGTGTTGTCAAGCTCAAATGAGACGGATGATGTCTGTGCTGACTGGGGCACGCTGTCTTCTCATCTAACAAAAACCGCAGTAGCTACTCTTGGCTCAAAAAGACGTCGTAATGAAGATTGGTTTGATGAGAATGATGCGGTCCTTGGGAATGCACTGGACAAGCATCGCGCTCTCTTGCAGCAGCGAGGGCGGCGTGGCGGGACTGATGCGATTGTCAAAGAAAGTGACTTAGAACTGCGTAAGCTGTCTCGAAACATCAAAGACAAGTGGTGGCATGATAAGGCTTCTCACATGCAAATGCTTGCTGATACTAACCAGCTCGGGGAATTCTATAACGAGGTGCGCAAGCTGATTGGGACGACCTACCGATCGAAGGTTCCTTTACGGTCAATAGATAACACCCATCTTATAACTCGTAAGGAGGATGTAATGAAACGGTGGGTTGAGCATTATAACGCCTTGCTTAACGTAGATCGCTCAGCAGATCTACAACACATCACATTAATGACCCAGCTTCCCCTAGCAACTGAGCTGGATGATCCTCTAACCCGTGAAGAGGTTCTTGTTGCCATCAGACAGCAGAAAAACAATCGGGCGGTTGGCATTGACGGTATACCGGGAGAATTGTTGAAGTATGGCGGTGGGAGGTTGCACACTCGGATTTGGGAACTGTTTGTTCATATGTGGGAGAAGGAACGGGTCCCAGACGCATTTAAAACATCTTGTATTAGCTCTCTCTATAAGAACAAAGGTGACCGTTCTGATTGTAACTCTTATCGAGGCATTTCACTTTTGTCGGCTCCTGGAAAGGTTTTTGCCAGAATTTTGCTAAACCGTCTGATTCCAATATCAGAAAATATTCTGCCTGAAACACAGTTTGGCTTCCGACCTAACCGAGGCACCTGCGATGCTATATTCTCAGTACGTCAGCTGCAAGAGAAGA
This sequence comes from Nomophila noctuella, assembly GCA_958496325.1. Classification (NCBI taxonomy): domain Eukaryota; kingdom Metazoa; phylum Arthropoda; class Insecta; order Lepidoptera; family Crambidae; genus Nomophila; species Nomophila noctuella. The sequence goes on from OY292508.1 coordinate 3,302,648, forward strand.
GTAGGGAACAGGGACGTCAACTTTATCTATGTTTTGTTGACTTGGAAAAAGCATTCGACAGTGTGCCTCGTGAAGCTTTGTGGATGGTGCTAAGAAAGCTAGGATGCACGGAGAAATTTGTGAAACTTCTTCGACTCCTGCATGATGACATGCAATGTTGTGTCAACGTGGATGGCAAGCAATCTGATTTCTTCCCCGTTACCTGTGGGGTGAAACAAGGGTGCGTTATTGCACCCACATTGTTTGCTCTATACTTTGCAGTGGTGGTCGGGGAAGTTACACAATCAGTCCCTCATGGCGTGCGTATTCGTTTTCGCACCGATGGTGGTTTGTTTAACCTGGCTAGACTTAAGGCACGCACGAAGGTATCGCATGCATTAGTGTCTCAAATAATGTATGCCGATGATCTGTGCTTTTTAGCAGAATCCCCAGATGACTTGCAGCAGCTAATGTCGGCTTTTCACCAAGCTTGCTGTAATTACGGCCTGAAGATCAGTGTTAAAAAGACGGAAGTTATGGCTTTGGACATACACGGTCATGAGACACTGGTCATAGCACTTGGTGATGACCAGTTGCAGCAGGTCCGTTCATTCAAATATCTGGGGAGCACTATTACTTCTAAGTGCGATCTTGATGCCGAGATAAACTGCAGAGTTGGTGCGGCAGCTGCAGCTTTCGGCAGACTATGGTCCAAGATCTTCTGCTCCCATGACATTAAACTGCCTACTAAAATTACTGTATACATGGCCATTGTGTTGCCGAATCTTCTTTATTCATCGGAAACGTGGTGCTTGTACCGTCACCAAATTCGCACACTGGACCGCTTTCACCTTAAATGTCTTCGAAAAATTATGAACATCAGATGGTCTGAGCGTGTGCGCAATACCGAAGTTTTGCGTCGGGCCAATGTAGGTGGCATAGAATCTTACATAATGCGTCGTCAGCTTCGGTGGTGCGGCCACCTATCGCGGATGCCTGAGGATAGAGTGGCGAAGCGCATCTTTTACTCTGAACTCGCGGAGGGGCAGCGAAAACGCGGCGGACAATTGCTTCGATATAAAGATGTGCAGAAGCGGCATATGAAGCGATGCAACATTGTGCCCGCTGAATGGGAAGATTTGGCAGCACAGCGGCCTGAGTGGCGTGGATACGTACAGAGGCAGGTACGCGACTTTGAAGAGCAGCGTCGATTAGATCTGGACGCTAAACGCGACCTGATTAAAGCCCGTACTCCCGCAGCCATTTATTATAATTATGTGAACGGCAAATTGACGTGCCAGCTGTGTGCACGAGAATTTGCCGCAAAGATCGGCTATGCAAGCCATCTTAGAGCGCATCAGCGCAGATCTGACTAGGGGTCGAAGTGGTCGCCATGGCCGAAATCGGTCGGAGGATTATATATATATCTGCGACCCTTGTGCGGTTGTTGATGTCCACGGGCAGCACTGTCCGAGTTTCTTGCCGATTCTTCTCGGCAGAATACTGCCTTCCGAATCGGTGGTCGAGTCCTCACTACTGTATTTTTTTATGACGATTCATAAGTGCTTATATTAAGCCCAATTGAATAAAGAATATTTTGATTTGATTTGATTTGATTAATCGTAGCTATACATGCTAACTATGATTGGACCTGGGCTATTGGTGTAAGTCCATCCATGCCTTAACATCTATTGTAGCTAAAAGCTTAGTTAGAAGCCATCCAATTGGTCATATCCATCAGAGCATAGTATCCACCCATTGTTTAAGCTTCAAGCTTAGTTTGGAACAAGGCAATTGGTGTTATGTCTTTCCTAGAATGAAGCAATACCCTCACTGGGCTCATATTGTGAGCTTATTTATATTTAAGACCCGTATCATGTAACAATATGAAGCACTAAATATATGATTATGATTATATTGATGATTATGATTATGATTATGATTAACTAGCGGCCGCCCGCGACTCCGTTCGCGTGGATTTCGATTTCCAATAGCCTAAAGCCTTCCTTGTGAAATGGACTACCCAAAACATTAATAATTTTTCAAATCGGACCAGTAGTTTGTGAGATTAGCGCGAACAAATAAACAAACAAACTAACATACAAACTCTTTAGCTTTATATATTAGTATATATTCTACGTAACCCGCCAGCACAGCGTGGTGACTATTTATTAAATTAATTACGAACAACCACATCGTATACTAAAATATTTTATAGTTTTACAAAATTCCACCCTGTTTATTATAAAAGGAACTTCCCACGTAAATCTATAAATATTTGTGAACTGGCAAAGAAAGTTTTTACCTATTTTCGGGATATAAATAAATCGAAGTCCTTTGAATTCACTCGTGCTATTTTTATCCCGTAAAACCAATCCCACGGGAACTTTAACTTTTTGTAGTCCACACAAGTGTGACGGTAAGGATTTTTAGGAACTTATTAATAGACGAGCTCGATGGCGCATAAGTTAGCGCGTTCGGCTTGCGATTGCAAAATTAAGCAACTCTCGCAGAGGCCAGTCATCGGATCGGTGACAGAAAAACTCATCTCGAGCTCCTCCATGCTTCGGAAGGCACGTTTAGCCGTTGGTCCTGCGCCTGATCTCTCTACGGTCGTGTCGGATTGCTGTCCCGTCGAATTATGAGATTGAGGGAATAGGGAGTGCACCTGTGCCTGCGTACTCACTTGTGCAATAATATATTCTGCGTACCTGGCTGATCGTTAGATCGGCTGCCATGGTCGGAAAATAGCTTATTAATTATTAATTAATTAATATTTTCTTTCTACAAGCATCCCTAAATTATTTAATTAACATCAAAACACGTCTCAATTCGGTTCAGACAAAACGCACTAAAGATTTTTGAAATCAATAACGCTGGTTGAGTGTTATTGCAAAATGACCCTTAATTCAAGTGGATAAGGTCGCTCGGTGCATCCAGGTGGGTGGCCGTCTGTAGCCGTAGTAACAGACGGCTTTGCCTATCGATCTGTCTGTAGGGATGTAATGGGTGTCGATAAGTTATCGATAGTTTGAAAATATTTCAAATTGTATTATAATACTTCGTTTGTGTATCTTAATTAAAAATTAAATCCGACAAAATTAAATTCGTCTAGTCTTTCGATTTTCCGATTGCAAAGTAGTTTAAAATAATAATATAGTATTTTGTTCCTAAAAACCTGATCTTTTTGTTTAAAAAATTACTTGACGTAAAATTGATTTACAACAACTCCCATTTTTGAGCAGTTTTTATATCGTTTGTCAAATACGAAAGCCAATTTGTCAAATATGCAAACTCTAACGTTATCTCTTCACAAAATAGAATTGAATAAGTGGATTTAGACCTAGACACAGCACATTATTTCATTACTAGCGGCCGCCCGGGACTCCCTCCGCGTGGATTTTGGTTACTGCCCACACACACATAGTGATATATTATAGCCTAAAGACTCGAATATCCAACACAAACATATTTTTCAATTCCACAAAGTAGTTGCTGAGATTAGCGCGTTCAAACAATCAAACAGACTTCTGCTTTATTTTATTACATTAGATTTTATATTCATCGATGTGTTTGTAGTAGTATAAAAGTTCCATCATAAAACCTACAAGTACAAATCGACATGTACACTGCAAGTCAGATGGCAGATTGCACGGAACACTCATTTAAATGCACAATGTAGTAATTGAGACACCGCGTTAGAAAACTAATGGGTACGACTGTCCCGGTGGTCTGGATGTTTTACTTTCGTTTTGCAATGGCTACTGGTAAGCAAATTATTAAGACATTTCTTCGAATACAATTATGCTGAATACAATTCTGGCGAATTGTGCGATCAATTATATAAATCCGACATCTTTTATACCACTTTTTATGCAATTAAATGAATTTGATTTGATTTGAATACGAGCACGAGTAACTTAGACATTTATTTTCTTTAAAACTGAATGTAAATTATGCACAAATGTGTTTTAAATAAAGTTTTGAGTATAGTGACTTATTCTAGATCTATACTAATATATAAAACTGAAGAGTTTGTTTGTATGTTTGTTTGTTTGTTTGAACGCGCTAATCTCAGGAAGTACTGGACCGATTTGAAAAAATCTTTCTGTGTTGGATAGTCCATTTGACGAGGAGGGCTTTAGGCTATTGGAAATTGAAATCCACGCGGACGGAGTCGCGGGCGGCCGCTAGTTAGTTTATACCCGCAGCTTTTCCCGCGTTATCAAGATTCCTGTTTTAACCCAAAGGATCATTTAATCGAGATTAAAAGTATTCTATCAACTAATTCAGCACATACCCTACCTGTATACCTGAATTTCATCAAAATCCGTTCATTATTTTCAGCGTGATTGACGAACAAACTTCCAAACAAACACTTTTTCACATTTATAATTTTAGATATATCAATAAGATTGCTAAGCCAATGTAGTCCTAGCTAGATTGAGCTACTTGAAGATTAGATGTCTTCTTTAAAAATATAAGTACTCATAATTTTGTGTATTTTCATATAAGGATTGGCTATCTTAAAAAAAACAGCCAATTTTACCTAACCCGGTTAACGAAGTCGGATCGAGTCATTACTTCCAAACATTAACAATGTGATGAGATGCGATCGCAATCAAATATCACTATCGATATCGATAACGTATTAACACATCACTAGAGGGATTCGCGCAATATTTTTGATAATAATAATTAACCGCTCGTCCGAGCTTTCGGAGAGCAGCGAAACGCGTGGCTTATTAATTAAACTTATTATTACATTTACGCCCCGATAGGGGGTTTGCTTACACTCGAATGAGCCCCTCGTCTGGGGAACTACCTCCACCTTACAGATTCCCCCTTTATTGTGTTCAGAAGCCACCGTAAGTCTGGTCGGCTGGGACAATTTTATTAATTTATATTTTTTATTAATAATTTTATTCTATTAATTTAATTTATTAACATACCGAACTCTTTGTCACAGTAAGGGCTATCTGTAGTTGGAGTATGAAAACTTAAATTGTTCCGAGTATTAGGTATTGTACACTAGCGGCCGCCCGCGACTCTGTCCGCGTGGATTTCGATTTTCAATAGCTTAAAGCCTTCCTCGTCAAATGGACTATCCATCACAAAAAGATTACTTCAAATCGGACCAGTAGTTTCTCATAAAATATTCCTTATTGAAGCCGTTGGCAAACGTGTCCAGTTAGTTAGAAGTGTTTCTTAACGACCGTCTCACAAGAGTTTAGAATCACAAACTCTCTTAAACCGACAAAGCAGCAAGAATTTAGTCTTGCGGATTCTTGCGAAATAGTTAAGAATCAGTGCATAAACCCCGGTGCTTATCGTCAAAGGATTGCAGCTAGAGCATCTTGCATTTAATTAGTAAATCCTAAGGGGGGGGGGGGTGGCAAACAGAACTATCTGGTTGCTATTTATCCGTCGCATTTACAACACTTTTTAATGCAAAGATAGAATTAATTCAAAGGAAAGCGTAGGTACGGTTTCGGTATGGCGACCATTTCGGTTTATTAAGGTTTCTGGTCCTCTGAAGCAAAGGCCTTTGTTCGGGCTGAACTTTAATAAAAGTATGCAACTTTATTATTATGGTTTTATTTAAAGCACTTTCCATTGAAATAATGAATCAATAAGCGTTCTGGAAAATTATGTATTACTACTGGAGAAAATATTGCGACCAGACAGCGCATTTCCGTAGTATGTTTTTATGTATATTTATGCTCAATTGTACAAACAATTCATGAAGTAAAATTTTATAAAGATAACTGTTTTTTCTTTAACTTGCGATGGTGGCCTAGTGGTATGGACGGCGCCTCACATACGCGAGGTCCGCGGTTCGTATCCGCACCCACACCTCTGGATTTTTCCAAATCTATGTGTGGATTTGTGCCATTAGCTCGGCGGTGAGGGAAAACACCGTGAGGAAACCTGCACGTTCAGTAATTTCTGACTTTAGTTCATTAAGATCTGAATGTGTAACTATGATCCAATCTGTCTGGTTCCCCTCTATGGGTTACGAAGGTCTGATGGCAGTCGCTTCACTGTAATAACCAGACTTGCCAAATCCTGGATCATGGTCAAAGCGGACCCCGCAAAATCGGGATAAACGCTAGGAAGAATACACTATTTAGACCCTGTCCGAAATAATCGATTTTTATTTACTTTTTCTTATAATTTAATTCAACAGAAGTAACATAAAGCTGCTCTCTTAAAAGTCTTTCTCACGAAACTCCCCCTATGGTGGTATTTTTGCAGCCGTGTCGCTCTTAGTTTGCTTTCCAAGCATTTGAGAGATTTCGCTAAAAGTTCCGTTTCAACGTTAACTGCTGTTCGGCAGTAATGAATGATAAATAGCACAGTTTCTCTTAACTGTAAGACGGTATGGTTCGGTCAAATTAGACCGATAACACCGAAAAGGTGTTGTAAAAAATCGTTGCTGACTAAAAATTGGTAGGATTGTAGAAAACACTTTGACAATTGATTTCAACAAAAAAATGTACGAATAGAATATTCTTTATTGCAGATGTGTTTCAAAGTTTACAATGCTAGTTGTTATTGCACAGACGAGAAAAAACAGTTACCCTCAACGGGCATTCAATAGTAGTCAGAATATGAATTCAGTTAATTACCTACACATCACATTATATCAGGATAAATATTATAAAATATTCCATTCACAAATAAATTAAATATTCATTATGTCAATTATTATAAAGATATTAGAAATAGTCAGATAATTGTAAGGTCCTTTCTCATTTCTTCCAGTGGACAACGACATGTTGATAAGGGGCTATCCATAACTTGTGTAGTATTTTTACCATCAACTTGGCGCTACATGTTGAGGTTCTATTCGATTAATAAACGGCCCCTAAATCTGCGATAGTGATCACTTACCATCAGGTGATGGTAATTGATCACTGTAAAAAATAAAGAAAGAAAGGAAGAAAGAAAGAAAATACATTTATTGACAAAACACAAATACACCAACAATTCAATAAATAGTTCACTAGATATAACAAAAAAAAGAAAAAAAAAAGAAAAACTAACATAGAAGAATAAGTCGTGTAATAAAAGTTTTCTTCATTCATCATTCCACCGTTGGGGAGTGTATGCGGTTTTAAAGGCAGGCAACGCATCTTCTTTTGTGGAGGTGTTGATGTCTCAGCGATGATCACTCACCATCAGGTGACTCTTGCTCGTTTGCTTCCCACTTACATATTTAAAAACTTCGGCATTCAAACAATGAACGAAGTACATTATTCTTTTATTTTGACGAATGAGTAAACAAGATGCGAGGCAAATAGTGGAGTCAATGAATACATAAAACAGGCAATATTCGAAAGTCCTCAAGAACAGCTCCGATTTCGATGAATTTTTTTTTGTTAATTTTGTTTTTTTATATTATTCAAAATCAGAAACCTCCTAGAGCGGGGACGGAACTATTTATATTGTATAAACAATATCTACGATATATTTTATACACAAAAAAAAATTCTCCTATACAATATCCATTAAAAACTTGTAAATATATTAATGAATGTTATAAACAATCTATATATATAAAACTCAAATCTATATATATAAAATAAAGCCCGATCTTATATATACAAAACTCAAAGGTGACTGACTGACATAGTGATCTATCAACGCACAGCCCAAACCACTGGACGGATCGGGCTGAAATTTGGTATGCAGGTAGATGTTATGACGTAGGCATCCAGTAAGAAAGGATTGTGATCAATTCAACCCCCAAGGGGGTGAAATAGGGAATGAACGTTTGTATGAAACTTTGTCAATTTTAAGCCGATCGAGCTGAAACTTTGCATACATATTAGCTATTATGATGTGAGCATCGCCTGAGAAATCATTTTGATAAATTGAACCTCTAAGGGGATAAAATAGGGGATGAAAGTTTGTATGAAACTTTGTCAATTTTGAGCCGATCGGGCTGAAACTTTGTATGCATCAAGTTATTATGACGTAGGCATTCCCCATGAACGATTTTGGTAAATTTCACTCATAGAGGGATTAAACGGGGGATGAAAGTTTGTATGAAACCCAAATATACGGATCAAAATAATATTAAATTATTGTTAAAATCTTTTTTGTAACAACTATTTGTAACCATAAGATTATTTTATGGAGATTTTTCTACAAAAAAATAGAGACTAAACTTAATTTTTTTATCCATATCGTTGATACTGTTAAAACAATATAAATAGTTCCGTCCCCGCTCTAAGAGGTTTCTGATTTTAAATAATATAAAAAAACAAAATTACCAAAAAAAAAATCATCGAAATCGGAGCTGTTCTTGAGGACTTTCGAGTCAAATGCTTCATTGACTCCACTAAAATACGGGAATGTATAAATGATTGTGGAATTTTAAAGCTCCTCCGAGCGTGGGACCCTGATATCTACATTTTGAAGATGTTTTATTTTCAAGTGCATCTCATGACTGCGCAAGTGCAGGGGCTGTTGCACTTAGTTGCATCTCGGTAGGTCCTAGGGTACGTGAACAGAAAAAGTAGAAAGAAGAAGTATCCAAAAAACCTAGAAGTCTAGGTTATTTTGAGTTTTTCTGTTAAAAAATGCTCAAAAAACCTACAACTAAAAAAATAATCGTTTTCGATCATGGCGGTCTTACGATCAGCCAGGTATGTAGGAAATACATAATATTATTATTATAGCGCACTAGTGAGTGCACTCCCTATTCCCTCACTCTCATAGTTCAGTGGGACAGCAATCTGACACGACCGAAGAGAGATCAGGCACAGGACCAACGGCTTCACGTGCCTTCCGAAGCACGGAAGAGCTCGAGATTAAATTCCTTTGCGGAAGTTAGGTTAGGTACTTACCTAAGCAATTTCAGGCCAAGCGCGCTAACCACTGCGCCATCGAGCCCAATTGTAATTTTCAGAAGTCTTGAAGTGGTGATCACAAATGATTTATGAGTATATTATTATGATTTGTACGTACTCTTAGACTCGTATTAATAAATCGCACTCAACTCTGAGATCGATCTTGAGTGCGAACTTGATATGTCATTCTCATATAAAGCACCTCAAGTTTGGGCTCAAGTTCGATCTCAGAGTTGAGTGCGATTTATTAATACGAGCCTTAGAGATTTCGGGTCTACATGGGCTTTAATGCATACGTATGGTCAAAACCAACAATGTAGAGATTTTTTATACCATTTGATTTAAAAGATATGTAGATACATCTAATTATTTGTTTTTAATACAGACAATTTCAGAGTCCAAGTTTTTCTTAGTTACAATAAAATCTTTTGACCTATGCTAGAAAGTATATCGTTTGTCGTCTATAACGTAAAGTAAAAATAAACTTTTTTAATGATATTATTTCCATATTTTAAAAACAAGAAAACTTCGTCTTGTCTTTGATTCAAACGGGTTTCGAACCCACCCCTCGCTGCCTGTGCAAGTATGTATCCACAAGTTTATGCACCCGAAGGTGAGAAATAAGCACCTCTGAAAACTCCTTAAATGGGCAGACATCTTGACAATCACCCGCCATCTTAGATTACAATCGTGAGAATGAGATAAAATGAGGTTTGCCCTTCCACAAGAGAACTGTGGCATTATTTTTACGTACCTTCCAACGCCATCTAGCGAATACAATGTACACTAACACTACACATGACATTATTTCCATGGCAACGGAAAAAAATATACATACATACATAATTGATAAAAATTAAAGAATTAATAAAATCTTAGCACTTGCATGAAAGGTAACAATATTTTTTTCTTAGAATGTACTATCCTGACAGAAAGTAAAGAACAGAACTTTGTCTTTGTGGTCCCAACGTATCACTCGAAATAATTACTAAAAACTAAAAGTGGCGTTCTGGATCATCGGCCTTGGTCCCGAAAGCCGCAACATAAAACATTAATTTCGATAGATTCTTCTGGGACTGCGGTCTTGGTCCCAGAAGCTTAAGTTACCCCTGGATGTGAGACATGCATTTCTCACGTTTCACTTGATTGAAAAGTGCATTTGAAGAGGTCGACGACCCCTCTGGTCTGGCGGACCCACTAAAAATGGAAAAACGGGATCGTTAGGCAGAAAAGGTACTTTTTATTCAGAAAAAATAGGAGATAAATGTTAAATATTTTACATACAAAACGGTCAAAGACTGTGCTGTCACAGAATGGTCTCGTCTATTTATTAATTTATCCAAACTGTCTGGTTCCCCGAACCAGACTAAGGGTTACGAAGGTCTAAGGCAGTCGCTTCACTGTTATAACCAGACTCGCCAAATCCTGGATCATGGTCTAAGCGGACCCCATATACAAACGGGATAAACGCTAGGAAGAAGATTTCTGATTCTTACTGATATGATGCTCCACCAGTAACACCATTTTTAAATCCTGATTAGAAGTAGTTAGACTTTTCTTTAATCTTGTTTAGTTACTTGTAACTTTTTGTATACTTTATTTAAACATTTTTAAATGCTAGGTATTATTATACCTTTTAACTATAATGTTAAAATTAGAAACAAAGAAAAAATCATCAGACCGCCTGAGCCGCGAGATCTGATGAATTTTTCTTTGTTTCTAATTTTAACATTGTTTAGTTACTGTTAGACCTCTGTTTAGTCTCGTTTAGTCATTGCTATAGGTCTCTCTTTAGTCTCACTCTGTCATAGACCTCTGTTTAATCCTACTAAGTCATTGTCAGACCTCTTTTCCTCCTTTAGTCATAGTTAAACTTTTCTTTATTCCTGTTAAGTTACTGTTAGACCTCTGTTTAATATCGTTTAATCATTGCTATACATCCCTTTAGTCCTGTTACGTCATTGTTAGACCTCCTTTAGTCTCGTTTAGTCATATTTTTAGTTAGATCTCTCTACGTGTGCTTGATCTGTGCCTCGCGCATGTAAATGCTGAGACACGCGCGCGCTGACAGAGCCAGACTGATTTGAATGTTGGATCCGCCGGCGCGTACGCAGCACGGGTGACCGTCAAGCAGTGTAGTAAATGTTAGACTAGATCTCTTTAGACCCGTTTAATAATACCCTTCAGCCGTATTCAGCCATGGTGGCCGACCTTACGATCAGGCAGGTACGCAGGATATATAGAGCGCAAGCGAGTGCGCAAGCACAGGTGCACTCCCTATTCCCTCACTCTCATAATTCGTCTGACACGCCCATTGAGACACCAGGCGCAGGACCAACAGCTTAACGTGCCTTCCGAAGCACGAAGGAGCTCAAGAAGAATTTTTTGGGTCACCCATCGGATGACTGGCATCTTTGAACGTTGCTTGACTTTAACAACCGCAGGCCAAGTGCGCTATCCTTTGTGTAAACTACAGAGAGGCACTTATACATCATCAGGTTATTGTTACAGGAATTGATCAATAAGAAAAATCGAATCTGTAAAGTCATGTTGTCTTGGGAGGTTTATTTAATTTTATTTGATGTTAAAAACATGATTACTTGCGCTGTAGTATCGGAGCCTTTTCGTAACATACGTACAATCATATAATTGGTAACTATTGTTTTTATAGTTCTTTTTATTAACCAATAATCTCCAAAATATTTACATGTTTCGTCGACGTTTTCTCACATGTAGAAATTAACAACACAAAAGACAAATCTTGTCAACATTTAAATAACTTTATAAACGTAAACTACCAAAAAGGACAGCTACAATTGTCTTCATTCTACAAAAACCCATGGTCACCGTAACTTGGATTGCATTATGGTTTCTATTCTCGTAACATCAGGGACAACTATCTGAAAATCATGTCACATTAGGTCTCATTCCCTGGATAAGGTCTAGACTATCTCAGCTCAGATCTAGGTCCAATGTCCCTGGAAAGGACTATGTAATGGCCTATAGAGCAGTGGTTGGAACACGGAGTACGTGGGTTGAATTCCCGAGTAAGTGGTAGGTTTTGCTATGTTGCAAAGCTTTGTTACATTTTTTGAAGTATGTTTCACTTGTTATATCACGGGATGATTACGATGTCTGTTAAATAAATACTTTTTTTTTATGTCCGAGGCGGCAAACGAGCTAGCGGGTCACCTGATGGTAAGCAATCACCGCCGCCCATGGACATCCGCGACACCAGAGGTATCGTTGATGTGTTGCCGGCCTTAACCCCATACCCTCCCCAACTGAGCTCTGGCAACCTTACTCACCAGCAGAAACATAGCACAACAGTTACGAAGTGCTACTTCACTGCGGTCTTCAGTAAGGTGGAGGTACTTCCCCAGACGAGCGGCTCATTCGAGTGGAATTTCCACAAAGCTCTCCCTCAAAACTAGCGACCTGCCATGACTCCGTCTGCGTGGATTTCGGTTTGCGCTCACATAGTGTTTGTTATAAACATTCTTCGTCAAATGGACTATCCAACACATTTTTTTTTTATTCGAACCTGTAGTTCTTGAGCGTTCAAACAAACAAACAACCAACCAAACCATCTCTTTATCTTTCAATATTATTTATTATTTTTGGATTGTGAAACAAATACGTGTGCGGCAGACATGTGGCAGACTAAAAATAATACCTTATATTGTCTCAATCAAGCCAGTTTGACAGTAAGTTTCAATTAGCGAGCAGACTTACAGACATAAATCTTTGTCCTACACAGGGATCGAACCCGCGACCTCTTAATTAAGTGTGGAAGGCGAGTTCTTGTCATTATCACTGCACGGGCGCCTGAGACGCAAAGTGCTAAAGAGCCGACGGATGGAAGGCGCTAACGGACAAGGTAAATATAGCATCGTTGCCAGAATAATGGTGTTGTTACAATTAAGGGTTTCAAGATTATTCTTACGAGTGGCGGTACCCATTCATTTCGACTAGGTTTTCGCCCGCAGCTTCGCCCGCGTGGAACAGGATACACGACTGACTTCAAAATAAATTATGAAACTCTTACATTAAAGAAGTAATTAATAAATAATCGCTTATCATTATGCCACAGTAACTTTTGCGCTTTTAACAAATTATTATAGTTAATCGGAACTATAAAAGTATTCATTTGACAATACTGAGGTGTGACGTCAAACCTTAGTATTTCATACAATTTTCCCTACAAGCTTACGTTTTTGACGTTTAATAAAAGTGAGTGATTTGACCTGTCATTCGTGTTCCCCATTCGGTTGTATTGCATAGATTATTTTTGTTTTTCCGATATTCACTCTGCTACTTACTGCTTGACGTATCGGCTGCGTTACAACAACTGTGGTCGCATGCGGACATAATGCATCGCGAAAGTTTAAAATCTTATGGCGACAGGCCCGTTGGTCGAGTGGCTAGAGACCCTGGCTACAAAACCAAGGGTCGCGGGTTCGAATCCCGCTAGGGGCAAATGTTTGTGTGATGAACATCGGCATTTGTGCTCGAGTCATGGATGTTTATAAAATTATTTAAGTATGTCTATCCGTTCCCTAGCTTCCATAGTACAAGCTTCGAGCTTAGTTTGGGGCTAGGCAATTGGTGTGTTAGTCCAAGGCATTTATTTATTGATTTATTTATAAATATCTCCCAGGATAGTAATAGGTTGATACTTTACTTAAAGAGGTCGTGGGTTCGAACCCCGCCCAGAAATTTGTGTGTACAAGTAAATACGAAGACCAGTGTCTTGGTGGTAATCTGTATCTATTTAAATATTAATGTTTTACACTACAAAGGTAGGTTGAGCTTAGTAAAACTCCCACTCTAACGAGCCGCTCGTTTTGGGAAATACCTCGGTACCTCCACCTTACAGAAGATCACAGTAGAAGACACACTTCGTAACTGTTGTGCTATGTTTCTGCTGGTGAGTAAGGTCGCCAGAGCTCAGTTGGGGAGGGTATGGGGTCTTAAAGGCAGGCAACGCATCTGCGCCCCTTGTGTGGTTGTTGATGTCCATGGGCAGCGGTGATCACTCACCATTAGGTGAAATTCTTGTTCGTTTGCCTCACTACAACTAAAAATAACACTTTTAATTCTGATATCATGTGTGAATAAGAGAAACTTATCACGGAGCCAGACGTTACGATCCCACTCGACATAGAAAATATATTATTTTGAATGTTTATTGAATAAATTAAGTCATTCTTACCTTAAAGAGCAATTTACTCAGCAATAAAATTTCTTAAGGCGTAATGTGTCACGGAATATAGGCTAAGGGCTAGCTTTAGTAATTATATTATATTTTTTTTTATATTTCAAACAAAACAAAAATAAAATATTAATCATGATTTGTAAGGTATAACACACCCATTGGTCTAGTGGTTAGTATTTTTGATCAGAAAACCGAGAGTCCCGGGTTCGAATACCGCTAGAGGCAGATAAAAGCTTGTGTGCTAAAGCATCGGCATTTGTATTCGAGTCAAGGCTGTTAAAAAAAGTTTTTCAGTAAGTCTATCTGAATCCTAGCACCTTTGGATCTAGACAATTGGTGTGTTAGTCCAACGAACTATTAAAGTACTAGCGGCCGCCTGCGACTACGTCCGCGTGGATTTCGGTTTCCGCACACATAGTAATACTAGCGGCCGCCCGCGACTCCGTCCGCGTGGATTTCTTTTTTTCGAAATAAAAAGTAGCCTATGTTCTGTCTCAGGGTCTAAAGATTGTCTGTACCAAATTTCATCAAAATCGGTTGCGAGGTTTAAGCGGGAAAGCGTAACAGACAGACAGACAGACAGAGTTACTTTCGCATTTATAATATTAGTTGGGATAGCCGAAAGCCTTCCTCGTCAAATGGACTATGCAATACAAAAATGATCTTTTAAATAGAACCAGCAGTTCCTGAGATTAGCGCATTCAAACAAACAAACAAATAATGGGGCAATTGACAGGCCTGTTGGTCGAGTGGCTAGAGACCCTGGCTACAAAACCAAAGGTCGCGGGTTCGAATCCCGCTAGGGGCAAATGTATGTGTGATGAACATCGGCATTTGTATTCAAGTCATGGATGTTTATAAGTGTATTTAAGTATGTCTATCCGTTCCCTAGCATCCATAGTACAAGCTTCGAGCTTAGTTTGGGGCTAGGCAATTGGTGTGTGAGTCCAATTTTTTTTTTTATAATTAATGTGTATGTGATGAGCATCGACACTTGTACCCGAGTCATGGATGTGTAGTTCCTGAAATTCGCGCGTTTAAACAAACAAACATATAAACTCTCCAGCTTTATTATATTAGTATACCTAGATTTACCGACAGTCATTTTTAGGATTCCGTAGCCAAATGGGAAAAAAACGAAACCCTTATAGATTCGTCATGACTGTCTGTCTGTCTGTCTGTCGTGCGTGACAGACCCTTCCAAAGTGGAAAAAAGTGTGCTCTAACTTCTCAAATAAGAGGATGATAAAACTGAAATAATTATATAATGTTTATTACCATAAAAACTACCGACGAAAATTGGTTCGAACGAAATCTATTCAGTAGTTTTTTTTTGTACGTCAAAAATAGAATTTGTACGGAACCCTCAGTGCGGGAGTCCGACAAGAACTTTGCCATTTTTTTTGTAATTACATATTATTCAAATCACTATGTACTTGTTACGATGTAAAATCATGATGCTTACAAGTCTGTTTAAAAACAATAAATAATTGTTGATGTCTGTGCAGTAAAATAGTGTTTATTGAATAAACCTGATGATATGATGTCTACACTGTTTTAATTATTGGGTTGCTAACATACTAAATATCTCTGGAATATAAATATCTCTGGACATTATTCACACAGCGTCATCTAGCCCCAAACTAAGCATTAGCTTGTACTATGAGTGCTAGATAACGGATAAACATTAATTATATACTTTTTTTTGTAAATACATACATATCATTATACATAGAAACACCCAGACCGATACAAACAGACATGTTCATGCACACAAATGTTTGTACCGTGCAGGAATCGAACCCGCGACCTTTGGTGTAACAACCGACTTCTCGACCATTACACTAAACGGCTCGTCAAGTACTATTTTCAACAATAACTTAAACGTACAAGCTCCATGACTACAAAATGTATGGAGACAATATGATTGTAATATCAAAGTACAGTACTTAGTAAGTAAAAGGGTCTTCGCTCTCAATATTAGCAGTATAAAAGAGGGGCAAATGTGATCTTATTATATTAGAGAAGCATACTTAAGCCCCTTCCATATGAAGCAACAGATGGTTATGAAAATATTTTTTATGATAAATATTTTTCTGGAAAACTGTCCTAATTTTATTATACATCGTATAATCTGATCTATACTCTATACTAATATATAAAGCTGAAGAGTTTGTTTGTATGTTTGTTTGTTTGTTTGAACGCGCTAATCTCAGGAACTACTTGTGCAATTTGAAAAAAATATTATTGTGTTGGATAGTCCTTTTATACGTAACTTATACGTCGTGTTAAGTAGCTTAAGCACTTGTGTTACAGACATCAGAATCAACAGTGGTATTACAAATATACTTAAATAGATATATATAACACCAAGACCAGGACAAACAGACATGTTCATGCACACAAATGTTTTTCCTGTGCGGGGATCGAACCCGCGACCTCTTGCGTAATAGGCAACATCTTGACCATTACACCAAGCGGGTCGTCAAAGTCGCACTATGCTCTATCTACTAACATTTCTTTGTCGATTTAGATGCACTTAACTTGTTATTTGGTCAAAGTTTACTTTCCTACTTACTAACAAGACAAGCGTAGTGGTTACTGGTAAAAGATATTTTAGCATGTAGGTGTCATTACACATTATATGGACGGCACAAACCGTAAGTAGTGGGTTCACATCCCGCTTTGATCAAATTGTTTGTAAAAGTATAATCTATACTAATAAAATAAAGCTGAAGTGTGTGTTTGTTTGTTTGAGCGCGCTCATCTCAGGTACCAGTGGTTTATAAAATATTTTTGTGTTGGATAAATTGTTAAAAAGCTGTAGTGTAACACTGGTAACAATATGTGTGTCGAAACCAAATTCCACACGGACCGAGTCGCGGGCGGGAGGTATTCCTCGAAGCGCTACCAATTTGAGGCGCTCCTAATGAGGCGCTCCTTTTTTATTCCTCGGAGCGCGCCTTTTAGTAGCGCTCCAGATAACAATTAAAAATATTAACTTTTTATTCCTCGAAGCGCTCCTATGATTTTCGAATAGAGATAGGAAACTAAACTATCGATATTTATCGATAAGTAAAACACATTATTTTTTACAATTTGCAAAGACTCTATACTCCTTGATCATTGATTGTTTGTTTAAATCAGTCAGAACGTACTTTAATCTCTAGCGATGCAGCGCGGGAGCATTGCGAACGTAAGTCGCACCCCCACCTCCCCCCTCATCCCTATTGTATCCTAGATTATAACTGTGATTTTATGAATCCTATTTGAAATTGTTTAATATTTAAATATGAAAATGGATCATCTGTGATTTTTATTAAATTAAGCCGAGTGAGGTTTTTTAAAAATATTTACTTTATATACCCTCTTAGTTTTAATATTGTTCTTAATGTGATTATAACTGTGATTTTATGAATCCTATTTGAAATTGTTTAATATTTAAATATGAAAATGGATCATCTGTGATATTTATTAAATTAAGCTAAGTGAGGTTTTTAAAAATATTTATTTTATATAGGTACTTACTCTTAGTTTTAATAATGTTCTTAATGTGATTATAACTGAGATTTTATGAATCCTATTTGAAATTGTTTAATATTTAAATATGAAAATGGATCATCTGTGATTTTTATTAAATTAAGCTAAGTGAGGTTTTTTAAAAATATTTATACTGTTAGGTTTGACACTGTGACAACCAGAAGAATTTACCTTTTTAATTATTTGAGACAAAGAAACAATCTGTGATTTTTTTGTAAAATTAATATTTAGATAATAATAACTTTTAAAATTTTTTCCTCATTAGTATTCCTGATTTTTACTTTTATGATAGTTATTACTTATATAACTAAACATTATGAAACAGCAAAACAAAAAGTAATTAAACTAGATTTTTTAATGATTATATTTTGTGTGAGAATTATGATTTAATAATATTATAGTTACAAGTCATCAGGCATAGTTACAGGCATGTCAATTCAGGATCATAGTCGCAGCGTACCCTGGGCTCCAAGGCAATGGCCGAGGATGCATCCGGGAGAGGCGCTAGGATGATGATGAATATTATAGTTACAAGTGTTAAGAGTAGTAAAAAGAAAGTATAATATATCATTACATTGACTAAACACGTCATATGTCGCCTCATATTATGTAAATGTGCCTTCTCGCTGACTCGCTTGTTCATAGGTTTTTTTTGCTATTCAGATTACACTTTCATAACCATAAATTTATTTATATTTTTATTAATGATAAATGTATAACTGTATTAACGATAATAACACCACACAAAGTTATTTTGTAATTATTATTTAGTTCCTACAATGTGATTATTACATAATTTATATTATATCTGTGCGTTTTATTTATAATTTACATCTTTGATTGTAATACAATGACTAACCTCCGCTTCGCCGACGATATAGTTCTGTTCTCTTCATCTGCGGCCGAGTTAGGCGTAATGCTCAAAGACCTGAGCCAAGCAAGTCTCGAGGTCGGACTAAAAATAAATATGGCGAAGACGAAGGTTATGACTAATAGCGTGAAACGTAGTATTCAAATTGAGGGTGAGGTGGTGGAATATGTCCATGAGTACGTGTATCTAGGCCAAATAGTCTCTTTTGAGGCAAGGCAAGACAAAGAAATTTCTAGACGTACCGAGAACGCCTGGAGGAGCTTTTGGGCATTGAAGAGCCTTATGAAAGGACCTCTCCCACTTTCCTTGAAGAAAAAGCTCATGGATATGTGCATCCTGCCCACCCTCACCTACGGAGCACAGACATGGTCACTAACGAAGCGCCAAAAATCCGATCTCGGGGTTTGTCAGCGAGCTATGGAGCGCAGTATACTGGGAGTAAAATTATCCGACCGCATTAAGAATACTACACTGCGTTCTCTAACAAGCATTACCGACGTATGCAAAACAGCAGCAAAGCTGAAATGGAATTGGGCTGGGCACGTTTGCCGTACGACAGATGACCACTGGGCCAAGACATGTACGGCGTGGCTTCCTAAAAACCTAAAAAGACGACGCGGAAGGCCTAGAAAAAGATGGCGCGACGACCTTGACATCTACAGAAAAGACTGGCCAGAGTTTGCCTTGGACCGTGTAAACTGGAAATCGGAGGGGGAGGCCTTTGCCCTGCAGTGGGACGATATGGGCTAATATAATAATAAAAAAATCTTTGATTACACAATAACATTGGTTTTTGAATACACATTATAGTGCCGAAAGCGAAAACATATTTTTCTATCAATTTCTAACTTTTGGTAAGGCAACTTAGAAGATGATGATGATGGATAAATGAATTTTTAAAAACAGTCGATAGTTGAAGTAGTTTTTGTAAATATTACGAAACAACCACGTTTTACTTTTTATCGATAGTTTCAGTTAGTATCTTATCTCTATTCGAAAGTTCAATCATAGGAGCGCTTCGAGGAATAAAAAGTTAATATTTTTAATTGTTATCTGGAGCGCTACTAAAAGGCGCGCTCTGAGGAATAAAAAAGGAGCGCCTCATTAGGAGCGCCTCAAATTGGTAGCGCTTCGAGGAATACCTCGCGGGCGGCCGTTGTATATCTGATAAAGTCATAGGTAGGTACTTAACTGATTAACTTGTTATTAAGTTACCAGAAGTATTTAAATTGTAACTTACATAATTACCATGAATATCGAGTTCGTGATCAAAAACTTTGTTCAAAAAATCCAACACACTTTTATCCGACCCAGGAATGGAACCCCGAGTTCACTTGCACATAAACCACTAGACCAATAAGCCCGGAAACCGAACCTGTGACTTCAAAATTACCGCCAGGCACTTAACCTATTAGAGTGTAAAAAACTTAACCAGATCTAAATAGATGAACAAACATACAAACATACTTCGGTATTACTCCATCAAAGGTATACGATACCGAATTACAACATTCCTTGTTACTAAGATGTCTATATAATGGTGTTGCCAGTGGGAAAAAGTTTTAAGTAAGTACAATAAACCGAATAAACATGCTTAGGAGTAGGTAGTGATTCTAGTGACTTAGATAATTTATAATGAACCAATGATATGATACCATCTCGTTGAGACTGATTGAATTGTGTTTTTGAGTAATTTTTGACTAAGACAGTACTTGGAACATTAACTGTGTTGATAACAGTTTAAGAACAAACAAACCGAAAACCCATTAAACAAACACTGTAAAATGTTCGAAAACGTTATTTATCTTACATTTTATTCACCTTACTATGTTTGCAATCGTAAAACTAAAGAAAATGGACGTTAATGGACGTTTTGACGGCAATAGTACTTGACCGATTCTTATGGATGCCCTAGATAGATAGATAGTCAGATAGAAAGTGTAGTAAAAATATTGAAAATACCAAATGGATGTTTTTTAGGGTTCCGTAGTCTACTAGGAACCCTTACATTTTAGTCATCTCTGTCTGTCTGTAGTCCTGGCTCGTTCTCCGCCGTTTCTGCACCGATTGATCCGAAAATTGGTAGAGATGTATAATGATAATCCAAAAAATAGTTTTTAAAATTATCGAAAAATATTTATAAGAGAGTTTATTTTAGAGCTTAGTGGAACTTTCACTGGAATGAGCCGCTCGTCTGGGGAAGTAACTCTATCTTACAAAAGACCAGTGTGAAATAAAACTAACTAAACTTTGTAACTGGTGTGCTATATTTCTGCTGGTGAGTAAGGTCGCCAAAGCTCAGTTGGGGAGGGTATACACATCAACGATACCTCTGGTGTCGCGGATGTCCATGGGCGGCGGTGATTGCTTACCATCAGGCGATCCGACAGTTCATTTACCATTTCTGCCATAATAACTATAGTATTGAAAGCTGTTTAGTGAGATTTAGTGCTTTTTATGGCATGAGATTGTAGACATATTTATAACTTTATAATATAACATGTAAATAATCAACTTTAGCTTATTAATTTATTTGCTCCAAAAAAATGTACAAATTTATATATGTGTCTTTTTCTTAAGAATTTTAAAACTATAGCAAGATTTGACTTAGACTTTTTTGGTAACTGAAGTTTCTATATTTCTTTCAAGTACATATTTAGTACTTTAATAATGACTCTAAATAACATTGACAAGGTAAAAACACTTGCCAATAGGTATACAACTTTGGCGGTCTTCTACCTTATACACTAATATTAAAAACTAGCGGCCGCCTGCAACTCCGTCCGCGTGGATTTCGGTTACACTAGAGCCTAAAGCCTTCCACGTCACATGGACTATCAAACACAAAAACAATTGTTCAAATCGGACCAGTAGTTCCTGAGTTTAGCACGTTCAAACAAACAAACAAACAAACAAACTCTTCAGCTTTATTATTAGCTATAGATAGGAAAGATTTGTATTTTTGTATGTAACAAATAAACTCAAAAACTACTGAACCTATTTGAATAATTCTTTCACTGATGGATAGCCACACTATCCCCTGTGAACATGGGGTACTTTTGATCCCGTAAATGCGGGGCGAAGGGGGTGATATTTGAAAAAAGAAATTACGCGCGGGTGAAACCGCAAGCGGAAGGCAAGTATAGCATAAAGCGATTTCTCCTACTCAATTCTACCGAACTATGAGAGTGTAGAAATACGGAGTGCTCCTACTAACAAAATATGCCCCTTTATTTTGTAACAATTTCACAGCCATTAAGCAATTAGTATAATTCCTAATAAAAATAACTTCAATGCACTCAACAAAGTATGTTTATATTATTTTTATTGCACTTAATGTCACACAATAAAAATATAAGTGCTGTTGGATTTTGAACCTTATTTTTATACATATAGAGGTTTTGTTGATTTATAGTAGTGTTGTGATAACGGAGTGGTTATCGATAGTTATGTCATTTGAGTTTATTAATCATAAATTAAGGAGTTGGAAGAAACTATCGTAAGTTTATATTAGATCTAGTTTTTCCCAATTTTTAACAGCTTACAAGCTAAGTATGAGCTTTCAAAAATCTTTACAAAAAGTGCTCTCATCAATGAAACCATACTTATAGTGCACATTCTTCCATATTCTATTTTTTCCTTTATGAAGTGTTCATTAGTTGTTATATCAAAATTAAAAAGTATGATTTTATAAAGTTGTATTTCGTTGATGTTTTCTATCGATAGTCAAAACATCGATAGTGTAGCAACACTATTTGATAGATACTTCAGAGGGGGTCCAAAACTGATAATAAATGGGATGTAGGTACTTGAGATCGTTGAGGGATTTTATTGTAAGATAAATAGGAGAGGAATCATCACTTAAAGCATCAAGATGCATTAGAGTAACTATTTTTTGACAGGCCCGTTGGTCTAGTGGTCAGAGACCCTGGCTACAAAACCAAGGGACGCGGGTTCGAATCCCGCTAGGGGCAAATGGTTGTGTGATGGGATTCTCGAATTAAATATATATTGAAAAAAAAAACTTTGGACTAACAACCCAATTGCCTAGCCCCAAACTAAGCTCGAAGCTTGTACTATGGAAGCTAGGGAACGGATAAATATACTTAAATACTTTTATAAATATCCATGACTCGAGTACAAATGTCGATGTTCAAAACTATGTTTGCGGAAACCGAAATCCACGCGGACGGAGTCGCGGGCGGCTGCTAGTTAAAAATTAAAGTACAAAATAAAAACTATTTTTATCACTAAACATGTGCTTAAACCGGGCATCGAACTGAAATACCCAAGATTACTTGTCATTAAGCACAATGCCACATTTGTTTGGGGTCGGGGCATACGACTATCTTACGATTTAAATCTACGTTTTAACATGCATACATTTACGAGATGACTAAAAATGGTTATATAGCACGGCTGTATGCTGTGGAAGTGGGTGCGAGAGGTATACCAGCGAAATCTCTCTACAACCTACTGAAGGACTTAGGATTACCAAGATCTACATAATATTAGCTCCTTACTGGAAAGAGCAACTAAAGCCGCTTTACTCGGCTCATACCAAATATGGAGGGAAGGGAGAGGAATGTCATCGGTGAAGGTGATCGTTAGTATACTATAGAGGGGCCCCTTAAACCTACACGCTGGGTCTGTAGTCCCAGGCGCCGGCTGACATTCCTCTCTGTTCCACGCGATGGACCCGGCACCCGCACGGAGAATCCATGGATAGCTAAGAAGTTCGTCTCATACATTTGCAGAGTCTAATTATTGGAACCAACTGCTAAAATTGTCGTCAAAATCATGGAGGAGCTGGGCATGAACATATTCGGTCACCCATCCTACAACCGGCCATTGCGAAAGGTGCTTAACCTCATAATTCACAACCGAGATTCTCACTTACATAGATGACTTTAAACTTAACATCATCATATTAGCCTATCCCGGTTGCATCCTCGGCCATTGCCTCGGAGCCCAGGGTACGCAAAACTATAATCCTGAATTGACCAAGCTGGTTATTACAATGGAGCGACTGTCGTCTGACCTCCGTAACCACAAGGGAAACCAGACCAGTTGGATCATAGTCGGGACCAACGGCTTAACGTGCCTTCTTAAGCACAAAATCATCATTCTTATCGGACAATCAGGTTATTCAAGCCTGCAATGTCCTTAAAAAAAATTGGGAAAACCAATACAAAGTGAGAGCGTTCCCCTCGGGATTCGAACCTACGACTTCCGAAGTTAGAGCACAACGGTCTAACCACTTCACCACGGAGGCAGCCAAATACATAAATAGATGACTTTAAAGTATAATAACTAATTACATTTATCCACAGCAAGTATGCAAGCTCAGATTAATGAATACTATAGATGCTCCATATGTCATGTAAATAAATAAATAAATATTTCACAACATCACATACATTGATCTGACCCCGTGTTAAGTAGCTTAAGCACTTGTGTTACAGACATCAGAATCAACAGAGGTATTACAAATATACATAAATAGATACATATAACACCCAGACCAGGACAAACAGACATGTTCATGCACACAAATGTTTGTCCTGTGCGGGGATCGAACCCGCGACCTCTTGCGTAATAGGCAACATCTTGACCATTACACCAAGCGGGTAGTCAAGATAGGCTTTCCTTTGACCTCGATCACACCTGATGGAAAGTGTAGATGAGGTCTAAGATGGAGCACGCTTGCCTAGTAGATACCTGTTCACTTTAGTCTTGAAGGCATCCAGATTATAACGTTCGGGAAACACCGAACACGGCAGAGAGTTCCAGTCCTTAGCAGTTCGCATTATGAAAGAACAAGGAAATCGCTTCGTGCGAGAAGGAGGAATATTAACAATGAAAGGGTGAAAGCCCTCACCGCATCTAGTTGTCCGAAGGCGGAAGGGATTTGGAGGAATAAGGTCATGTAAGACCGACGCACACTCGCCAAAATGCAGCCGATAGAACACTGATAGAGACGCCACACGTCTACGATGGATAAGGCTTTGCAAAGCGGTCTCGGTCAGTGAGTCATCACCAATGAGGCTTTTGATTTATAATAAGGAGGAAAAGGATAGCATAACTGTCAAATTATTCGTTGCATCTATTGATATTCATTAATCTGAGTATGCAAGCAAGGTCAGAATGTAATAAATTAACAACATAATATCTGGCTATAAAGAAAGCTCTACTCGCCATGGGGTCCCATATTACATAATAAATAACACATTATTACACCGCACAAACTTGCATTAGTTTAACTTATAACAATTTAGTATGCTAGCCTTTGCCTAGTACGTTGTATTTTAAAGAAGGTAAAGGTCCTGGGTTCAAAGCCAAGTTTTTTTTTTCGGAATCTGTAAGTTATAAATAAACAATTAAATAAATTTCCAAATAGGACGAGGTTGTGATCAGTACTCCGCATTTTGCAAGCGTGGTATTAAAGCCCATATTACATAATGAATAACACCAATCTATTTTACGAAAACAAATAAATAATTTATTTGGACTTACACACCCATTGCCTGGCCCCAAACTCACCTAGAATCTTGTATGGATGCTAGGGAACGGATAGACATACTTAAATACATTTATAAACATCCATGGCTTGAGTTCAAATGCCGATGTTCATCACACAAACATCTTCCCCTAGCGGGATTCGAACCCGCGACCTTTGGTTTGTAGCCAGAGTCTCTAGCCACTCAACCAACGGGCCTGTCGAATTGTGGATGACGTCATTTTCGCGTGGCCCTCGTCTTCCGTTGAGAGAGACTGACAGAGAAATAGTAATAGAAATAAAAATCTTTATTGCTTAAACTGTGTACATTTACAAAGATGTAATAATTAATATAAAGTATCCACAGTTACTCATATCGGGCATGCAATATTTTTGGGATTTCTAGTGTTTTGATTCAAAATATTCAGCCACACAGTAGTGAACTTTTTCCAAGAGCCAGCGTTTAAGTTGTTTTCTAAATATTTTTATATCTTGAATATCTTTAATGTAATTGGGTAAATGGTTGAATATTTTGATACCAGCATAACAAGAACTTTCAAAATAAATGTTGTTATAGGGCCTTGGTACATGGATATTGTTTTTATATTTACAAACGGGTCAATCCCGAGTTACATTGAAATAATTTACTGTGTTTTTTAATAACAGACTTACATAGGTGTAAAGATAGGTGAAATTTTGACGTTTTGGTTGAGAAACTCAACCGTGACATAGGAAGCATCTATGGTATTCATTAATTCCTCCAGGCCCCCGCGGCTCTACCGATGATAACACGAGTAGGCGAGTCGCTGGTTGGTTTAGTGGGTGCGTCTCGAGAGGCGAGCACCACACTGCCTCAGTGCCCTGGCCAGGGCCAACCGACCCCCGTCTCGGTGTGCATAGGGGGTCTCAAGGCTGAGGCCCACGTCTTCCCGGCAGCCCCTAGGCTGGGAGGGCGGCATTCCACCAACGTGGAAAATCTATACTAATATATTAAGCTGAAGAGTTTGTTTGTATGTTTGTTTGTTTGTTTGAACGCGCTAATCTCAGGAACTACTGGACCGATTCGCTTTTTTTGTGATGTATAGTCCATTTGACGTGGAAGGTTTTAGGCTATTCAAAATCGAAATCCACGCGGACGGAGTCGCGGGCGGCAACTAGTAATATATAAAGCTGAAGAGTTTGTTTGTATGTTTGTTAGTTTGAACGCGCTAATCTCAGGAACGACTGGACCGATTAGATATTTTTTGTTGTCATGGATAGTCCATTTGACGAGGAAGGCTTCAGGCTATTGAAAATTGAAATCCACGCGGACGCAGTCACGGGCGGCCGCTAGTAAAATAATAAAAAAGGATGAATCGTAAGTCAACAGAATAAAATTACCAGTTGAACCACTGAGCACTGTCGTCCCTATACTGTGTATTTCAATCTGTTTTCTTTAAATTTGGGTTAAGCTGGGATAGTGTAAATTGGTTCACTTCACTCACAGTGTCACGGAAACATTGTATCTACGTCATACCTTAAAATAAGAATAATGGAAGGTTTCTTACAAAAATCTTTACAGTAAAAATACTTATGTGTGTTACGTGCCTTCGAAATAGAAATACAAGATGGAACAATGTAATATAAAGTATCAACAGTTACCCGTATCGGGCATGCAATATTTTTGTGGATCCTAGTGATTTGATTCAAAACATTAAGCCCGTGGCAGTTGCTGGTCTGCTATCGGGCGCGTCCCCGGGTGGTGGATTGGGGAAGGGCCCCCAGATATGGGGGTTACCGGCTTCGGCCGGCGCGAACCAAAACCAGAGAGGAGAGCGCACTCAGCGTCGTGCTGAGGTAGTTGTTTGGGAGTGGGGCGGCGGGTTTGTCCGGTCGTGGTAGTCACGATCGGCGGACAGGCTTTAAGCCAACCGTCGGCCAGCCCGTTACCCCGCATTGAGCGGGGCCGGGTCAGGGGCTGCACTTAACCGTGTGGCTCTGCGAGGAGAAAACCTCAGTAAAAAACCCCAACCTCAAGCTTTTTGTCGCGTCATTCCGGCGAGGAGGTGAATGGCTGCAGGGAGTGCAGTCGTTACACGACAACGGAGAAGGGGACCGGCCGCCCCCCTGCTTCGTTAACCATAGGCTTACCCGGGTATGGGGCCTCTGCGCGGGTGGACCTCTTATTTGCTACCATTCTCGTGGGAACAATATGGAAAAAACTATACAAACGAAAACCCTAACTTTATCGGATGAAGGTGGGCCTAGCTCAGGCGGAAGCGAGCGGACTATTGTCGGTGAGGAGGATATCGCTATCATATGTCAAAATGAGCAGAGCGATTGTGAAAGTGCAGTGAGTGGCATGGCCAGCCGGTCCGTAAGTCGCACGGGCTCCGAGATGGATGCGGATGTAAGTGGTGCATCTAAGACGTATTATTTGCGTGCAAACAAAAATAATCGAGGAAGGACAGCTGCTGGGACTACGACCATTGGTCTATCGGCAGCCAAGAAAAGGCTCCGTCGAACGAGCAATGAGGAGTACTTGCCATCAGATTCAGAAGTCGAGACGGTAAGATCGAAGGAGTCGTTTAAAAAACCTTCGAATGTAAATAATTCGCAAATGAGCTTTGATGATTTGTGCAAAGCTGCACAGCGTGACATCAATGTACTCAATGAGACGGTTGAGGGCGCAAGGCTCAGTAAAGAAAAAAAGAATGAGGTAAAAATGATAGGCAATAACCTCATGTCTGTAGTGGCTAGCCTCGGTTCGGTCGATGTCAGCGATGAAGTGAGAAGACTAAAAGCGGAGAACAAAAGGCTCAATAGTGAGCTTTCTAAAATGAAGGAGGAAATGAGGGCCTTTAAGCGGGCCCTAGAAGATAAGCAAGTAGAAAATGCTAAGCTCAAAAAGGGTGTTGGCAGGAAAAATCTTATGTTGGAGTCACAAACTGTGAATGAGGTCTTACCGCAGGAAATCCTGGACCAAATTAATCGGTCAGTGATTGAAATGGTCGGGACCATGATACAAGCCAGGTTCGAAGGGTTGGAAAGCAGATTACTGCCTGCACCGAATCTTCGTCCACCGCTGCAAGCGGATAAGAGGAAGGGGTCAGCCGTCCCGCAAGTCAGTCGGGAGGGGATGGTTTCCAACTATGCTTCTGTTGTAGCCAGACCTCTTAATGAGATGGAACAACTAACCGTCAGTAAACAGCCAAAAGCTACAGTTGAACATCAGTGGCAGGTGATTGGCCGAAACGGAAAGGTTGTGAAAGAAAAGAAAAAGAAGGAAAAGGCATTGCAATCCAAACCTACTGCAAAGGCAAAAAAAGGACCTAAGTTGATTCCTCCTAAGACGGCTGCGGTAGTTTTGACTATTCCAGAAGACGTGGCGGAGAAGGGGCTTACGTACGCCCAAGCTATAACTAAGGCCAAACAAGCCATCAATTTGAAAGATCTTGGACTTGAAACCGTCCATATTAAGCAAACGCAGACCGGGGCCCGTATGATCGAAATACCGGGCTCCTCGTGTGCAGAAAAAGCCGATCAAATGGCGGCTAAGCTAAAAGAGGCACTGATGGGACTTATCACTGTCACTAGACCCGTCAAATGTGTTGATCTTAGGGTTTCAGGTCTGGACGACTCTGTGACACCTGAGGATTTGAAGGAGGCAATGGCTCAAAAGGGTAACTGTCCACCTGAACAGATAAAGGTCGGTGTTATCAGGCGTGGTCCTGGAGGCCTGGGCACTATTGTAACCAAGTGTCCAACGGGAGCTGCTAAGGAGCTAGTGCAAGCTGGCAGAATTATGGTAGGATGGAGCTGCGCTCAAATCAAAGCGTTGGAGGCACTCCCACTTCGCTGCTATAAATGTTTGTCCATAGGACACTTGCGTTCCATGTGTCCTGTTAATGTGGATAGGTCAAATATGTGTTACCGATGTGCAGGTATAGGTCACAAGGCCGCCGACTGTGAGGTTAGTACGCCAAAATGTGCAGTCTGTCAGGATGCAAAGCTGTCGTCCAGCCATGTGATGGGGGGGACAAAATGCTTTCCACCGTCTGTTAAGCCGAAGTCGCTTTCCTACCGTGGAAAAAATAGTAGTGAGACTAATGCGTCCACCATGGAGGTAAATGACCTGCAACTTGATGGATAGACGCAATTTCAAGTTTCTCCAAGGGAATACAAACCACTGCGTAGCTGCTCAAGACATACTGATGCAGCACGCAGTGGAGTTTGGAGTAGATTGTGTTGTTTTTGCAGAACCATACTGTGTCCCTCAAAACCGCAGAAACTGGGCTGGTGATACAGAAGACACCGTGGCAATTCTTATCCCAACAAACGCGGGTCGCTCCCCTCCTCTCTCTGTTAGAGAGAGAGGACCGGGTTATGTGGCCGTTGTCTGGGGAGAATTCGCCATTGTTGGCGTGTATTTCTCCCCTAACTGGAATATGGAAGAGTTGGAACGGCGCCTCAACCTGCTCAGTGGAGTCATCAGGCGGCTCTCACCTCTACAGGTCATCGTGGCAGGGGATTTCAATGCCAAACACCCGGCGTGGAACTCTCCTATCACTAACACCAAGGGAAGGGCGGTATTTGAATGGGCAACAGAGGTGGGGCTTTTAATTTTAAATAGAGGCAACAAATTTACATGTGTTCGGCAGAGTGGTGGATCTATTGTGGACTTGACCTTTGCAACACCTGAACTGGTTTCTAGGGTGTTTGAGTGGACAGTGATGACGGACGGTGAGACCCTTTCAGACCATAGGTACATTCGGTTTGAGGTATCGCCGAGAAGGGGTGTCGCTGCGACTAGATCTCGTAGTGTCTGCCAAAATTTTCCACGATGGGCAATTTCCAAGTTCAACAAGGAAGTTGCGGAAGAAGAAACCATTGTGCAGGTCTGGTGTATGGAGGCAAGGGAGAGGCCACAAGACCTGGAGGATCGAGCGGAAGAACTCGTCAGGGCTGTCAAATCTGTCTGCGATGCCGCTATGCCTAGGGTGCGGGGGTTGTCGCATAAGGCCCAAGTGTACTGGTGGACACAGGAGCTTGGGCAGTTGAGGGCAACCAGTCTGCATGCGAGACGTGTTCTTCAGCGGTGGCGTAGGAGACGGTATCGACAACAGCGTCGTATTGATGACCTGTCGGATGAGGAAGACAGATTGGTGACTAGGTGTCAAGATGCAAAAGCGGCGCTGGTTTCTGGCATCGCTGAGGCTAAGTCAAAAGCTTGGGAGGAGTTCCTGAGAGACCTAGAGAGGAATCCATGGGGACGCCCATTTCGAATGGTCCGTAATAAGCTCCAGCATCAGGCGCCCCCTATGGATTCAATGGATCCAGAACTTCTCACGCATGTAGTAGCAGGTCTATTCCCAGACATACCTCCTCAGACTGCTCCTCTTTACCCTCCTCCTGAACCGCTGCCTTCTGATTCTGGTTTTGCTCCAATTTCACAATGGGAGATGGAGGTGGTTATAGATCGTCTGCGGCTGAAAAAGAAAGCCCCCGGTCCGGACGGTATTCCAGGAAGAGTTTTGCCCACAGCGTTGAAACATCTAGGAGGGCAATTAGAGGCGATTTTCAACGACTGCCTAGAGACAGGAGTCTTTCCAAAGGTGTGGAAGAGGGGTAGACTATGCCTGCTGATGAAGGAAGGGAGGCCGGTTGACTCGCCGTCGGCATACCGTCCAGTCGTGCTGTTGGACGAGCTCGCGAAAATGTTGGAACGGATTATTGCCGATCGAGTCGTTCGACATCTTGAAGGGGTAGGCCCAGACCTAGCCGAAAATCAGTTTGGCTTCCGAAGGCGACGGTCAACTGTTGACGCCGTACTTGCTCTGAGAGAGATGGCGGAGAGGGCTTACGGTCGAGGTGAGGTAGTCGTTGCGATATCCCTGGACATCCGCAATGCCTTCAACACTCTTCCTTTCGAAGTGATTAAGGAGGGCCTTCGTTATCACAGGCTCCCGCCGTACTTGATTCGCATCATAGAAGATTACCTCAAGGAGCGGGAAATCCTCTATACTGCTGCGGATGGTCGTCTTATGGCCAGAAGAATGGTTTGCGGGGTACCACAGGGATCCTAGGGCCGCTTCTATGGAGTATCGGGTATGACTGGGTTCTTCGTGGCGTTTTGCTACCTCGAATGCAGATGTTCTGCTACGCAGATGACACAATGGTCACTGCTCGGGGTAGTACATTTGAAGAAGCCCGTCGCCTTGCTGGTGTTGGAGCGTCCCTAGTAATTGAGCGCATCAGGATGTTGGGGCTGAATGTAGCCATCGACAAGACGGAGGCAATGCTACTACATGGCCCGCGCCGTGGTCCCCCTGCAGGTGCGGCTTTGGTGGTGGATGGGGCAAGGGTACCTCTCAAACCAACTATCAAATACCTTGGGCTGGTGCTAGATGGGCGCTGGAAGTTTGATGAGCACCTCAAACAACTGGCACCAAAATTGAAGAAGGCTGCGGGGGCATTGAGCCGCCTCCTCCCTAATGTTGGAGGCCCAGAGGCCAAATGCAGAAAATTATATGCGGGAGTAATTAGGAGCATGGCTCTCTATGGAGCCCCGGTGTGGGCGGACCGCATCACCACTGCAGGCAAGAGGGCTCTTCGAGGACCACAAAGGTCAGTGGCTATAAGAACAGTGCGAGCTTACAGGACAGTGTCCCATGCGGCAGCGTGCGCACTCGCCGGTATGCCTCCCTGGGAACTGGAATCCCAGGTGCTCAGGGAGATGTACCTGGAGCGAAGAGAGGCACAAAGG
Source organism: Nomophila noctuella (assembly GCA_958496325.1). NCBI lineage: Eukaryota > Metazoa > Arthropoda > Insecta > Lepidoptera > Crambidae > Nomophila > Nomophila noctuella. Next base: position 3,334,361 of record OY292508.1, read on the forward strand.
AGGGGAGGAGGAATTGCTCCGGAGGAGCCAGCAGCTGCGAGAAGGAGGGCCGAGCTTTTGATCATGGAGAGATGGGAGGAGGGGTTGCGGTCAGAGTCAACAGGTCGTCGTACTGTTGACGCGATTCGACCAATCTTAAAAGAATGGTGTCGTCGTAAGCATGGCACCGTTACGTACAGAATGGCGCAGATGCTTACCGGGCATGGATGCTTTGGTAAGTATCTGTGCCGGATTGGGAAGGAGTTATGCGAACGGTGCCATGAGTGCGGCGCTGCGGTGGATAGTGTGGAACACACCCTTATGGATTGCCCTGCATGGGACACACCAAGAGAAGCACTAAAAGCTTATATAGGCCCAGATATCTCGTTGCCTGTAATGACACGCGCCATCCTGGCTAATGAAGAATGTTGGGAGGCGGCTGTTTCCTTCTGCGAGGAGGTCATCTTGCAGAAGGAGGCATCGGAACGGGTCCGGGAAGAAGCTGGCCACATCGACCGGATTGGAAGACGGCGGGTGGGGATGAGGAGGCGGCGCTATGCGCACCTCATTCCCTTGTAGTCAGTCTGTTTTTGGCATAGTTGTTATTTTTGGGTACTTGGGTGGTGGTCCAACTCTCCCCCAAATGCGAGAAGGCCTATAATATGGGCGAAACACCACGGCCAAAGGAGCGCATGATACCCTGGTCCCCATTCGGCCAAACACGGTGTTTGAGAGTAAAACTTGGTGTTTAGTGGGTAGTCGCACCAAGCGGAGTCCCACATACCTCTGCTCATGGGCAAGGATGCGTAAAAGCATTCACCAAGTATAAAAAAAAAAAAAAAAAAAAAAAAAAGCCACACTGTAGTAAACTAATAACTTTCATATCAATACTAATATTGTAAAGCGGTACAGATTGTCTGTTTTTTTGAACGCGCGCGCATACCTCAGGAACTACTGATCCGATTTTAAAAAGATATGTTTATTTTGGTTAGTCCATTTGACAAGGAAGGCTTAAGCTATATAATAATTAAGCTATCTATACAAATATTATAAAGAGGAAAGGTTTGATTTTTTGTTTGTTTGTATGAATTGAATAGGCTCCGAAACTACTTGGCAGATTTGAAAAATTCTTTCACTGTTGGAAAGCTACATTCACCCAGAGTAACATAGGCTATTTTTTATCCCGGTACGGGAAGTAGTTCCCCCGGGACGCGGGTGAAACCGCGTGACGGGCCGCTATATGTTATTAAGCTTGACGACCCCGCTTAGTGTAATGGTCAAGATGTTGCCTATTATGCAAGTGGTCGCGGGTTCGATCACCGCACAGGACAAACATTTGTGTGCATGAACATGTCTGTTTGTCCTGGTCTGGGTGTTATATGTATCTATTTATGTATATTTGTAATACCACTGTTGATTCTGATATCTGTAACACAAGTGCTTAAGCTACTTAACATGGGGTCAGATCAATGTATGTGATGTTGTGAAATATTTATTTATATATATATTTATTTATAGTACATATAACATTATGTGTGCGGAAACCGATATCCACGCGGACGGAGTCGCAGGCAGTCGGTAGTTGTTATTAAATCAAGACTAGCAGCGGCCCGCGTACACCGATTTATACAAACTATACATAAGATATCTACTAAATAGTCCGAACAAACCCTGAAACATTGGTTAGTATAGGTGAGGCGTTCTTGAGTTACAAAGTAACAAGGAAAAATGCCACTTGATTTTTATAAAATTAAGTTTTTTTGGGATTTAAATTAATCTTAGGATATTATATCCTTAAATTGTTTCTGTAGTAATGGGTACATCATTAATTTTGTACTAAATATGTTCCATTTAATTAATAAATTTGCATTAAATGTAATCAATT